>MKYO02016343.1:270457-373346 GCA_002013955.2 Citrus medica
TATTTCAGATATTAGTATTTTATTTTAAATAGAACTCTAGAGGAGAAGAGAGGGAGAGTATTTAAGGTAGGAATCTATTGTGAAAGAGGAGGATTGGAGAAAAAGAAAGAAGCCATAAATCTAAACTTTTTTCTTCTCTTTATGAAGAACTAAACCTATTTTTCTGGTTGAAGGTTAATGAAGCTTTGATTCATCACTACTATGAGATCTTTCTTATGCTTTAATTGTTTTATTATTTTTTGGGTATTTGTTTATTTTCTGAATTATTTTCATGATTATGTTTGTTAATTAAGTAATTGGCCACTATTTAATTATCAACTTAATCTATTGTCAATTAAAGGATTCATCGTATGAAGATTTTAATGTTTGTGACAAATAACATAGCAGAGAGTTGTGTTGTGAGAATAAACAATCTAATTTAAATGAACCATCGTATGTGTTTGTTGATTAGGATTTGGGTCTCTCTGGTTTTTCAGGCTGTCAAATTAAATTCTAAGATCGTATCTAGGGTTGTCTATTGATTAGGGAAATAACCAACGGTCGTACCTTGACTATCGACTAGTTAAGGAGACATTGACTATTAGAGGGTCTCAGTAGTTATAACCGGTCTATTCATAAGTAATAATAATTTATATTTGAATCAATGATCAGTAGTCGAATCAAGCTGAGTTAATTCCTTCAACCAGAGCTTTCTCCAATTTGAATTACAACTTTAATTTGCATTCTTGTTATTTTAATTTGATTTTTATTATTGTCAACAATTCCCCCCATTTTACCTTTTACTTTTTAAAAGGATTTAAATAATTACCAATCTCTGTGGACATGATCATGCTCAATCACTATACACAATTTATTTAGAGTAGGTATTTATTTTTGTTGGCTTCGACAACCATCATTGACTGTCATAAGATTTATTTTTAAGGTAAAAGATATTTTATTTTTAGCCTTTATGTTGGATTGCTTTCATCCATCGTAGTTTGGAAATGATATGGAATTAATTCAATCATGGATCGATGGAAACTATATAGAATTGATTCAATCATGGACTCATAGCCACCAAACACTTGCCTTGTGGGGAATCAGCAAAAAGAATTAGTTCAATAGGATTGTAACTTTTTCCCCCTAAATATTGGTAGTTTAATCGTCTAGGAAAACCAACAAGCTGAATAAGCTGAATGGCCAGCAGGGAAAATGCACAATAAGCTCAGAGAAATCCAGCTTGGAGAAACCAAAATACATGTAACATACATAAAAGCATGTGATAATTTCAAAGAAATGGAATGAAAGTTAATTAATAACCTGCATGAATCAACACAAGCCTTCATCATGACGAAATAGCATGAAGTCATTAAATTAATGAACTTTCAGATTTGAAATCGACCAAAACTAAAGAAAACATATGTACAATAGTTGAGTATACCTTTAAAACCAACCTGAATTAACAAACATGTATTTGTACACTAGATTTGTAGATAGAGAAGCAAATTGAATGATATATAACTACTTATGGCTCTGCACGATCACCGATGGAATACATATTTGTAAAGCCAATAGTAACATAAATCAAGACATGCATCAATGAAATAGAACCATTGTTGACGCCAATTGGAATTTATCCAAAGGATCGCAAACAATCCCAATATCACTGTCATATAAAATGCACCAAAACTCCAATACAATGGCACCATATCAAATGTATATTCGCCTTCATCTTCTCCTTGATTGAGTTCTGTAGCTGGTATTTCCTCTGCCCTGTTGCAATTCTTGTTAATTGTTGGACCACAAAGATTGGGATTACCACTATAACTGCTTTCACCAAATGTGGCAAACTGGCCTTTGTCTGGTATTTGACCGGACAAGTTGTTGTATGACACTTTAAAGTTGGATAAACAGTTGAGCTCAGTTAGTTGAGGAATTTGACTGTTTAATCTATTATGGGACAAGTCTACGCTCTCTATCATTTTCATATTGGAAAAGCTCTCTGGTATAGAACCTGACAATGAATTATGAGACAAATTCATTCCAGGAATTTTTTGGAGCTCTCCAATTTCTGATGGGATGTCTCAAGTCAATTGGTTGCATGACAAATCCAGTCCAACCAAATAGTTAACATTGCTACCATCGAAAAGTTCATATCTATTTTTTGCCGCAAATTCTACTTTTACTAGCTGAGGCATTAAGTAATCATCTCCTTCAGATATCCTCAAGTCAAGAGCAGAGTTGTAGTAAGTACCAATGGAACTAAAAGTTAATTCAGGAAGAAACCGAAGTTCAAATCCATACAAATCAACATTTCCTGTGGTCCATAGCAACATATTAGTAAAGCAAGAAGGTATAGACCTATTAATTCTGTTATGTGAAAGATCCATGACACCTAATCTCCTTAATTGACAAAACTGGTTTGAAATTGGTCCTTCTAGATAATTCCCTCTCAAAAGAAGGACACGTAGATTTGAACTCTCATTAATCTGATGGGAAATTACACCAGAAAATCCATTATCCCTCAAATCTAGAGTCATTAGCTTGGAGCTTCTAAACAGTGCATTCGGAATTGTCCCAATCAGATCATTCCTTTGCATATAAAGGTGCACTAGTGAAGAAAGACTGAAGGAAGATGTCATGAACCCAGACAAACAATTTTCGGAAACAATTAAAAGTTGAAGGCTTCCATGATTTAGGAGTTGCATGGGTATATTCCCTTTCAGAAAATTTTTGGACATTAAAAGAACCTCAAGATATGATGAGAAATTAGCAATCCAATGAGGAATATGACCAGACAACATATTGTTGGACATGTCTAACTGCTTTAATTGATTTGACTTCAACAGCCCATCCTCAATTTTCCCACTAAACTTATTGTTGTCCAAATATAAAAACCATAACCGATTCAAGTTCATATATTTGGGAAATATTTGGCCGTGGAAATTATTATGTGACAGGTCCAAGAACCATAGTGAGACACAATCAGTAAAAAGTGTTGATAATTCTCCAGAAAAATTATTTTTTGACAAATGTAGAAAAGTGAGTGTTTTCATATCACCAATTGAAGAAGGAAGATTGCCTTCAAAACGATTGTTTGCCATATCAATGTATAACACAGGAGTGTTTGAAATATTTGGTAATAAAGTTATACCAAGTGCAGCTCAAGTTCTTACATTAATCAAGTGAGCAGAATTTCTGTGCAGAAGGGGCATCTTTGGGAATTAAACTGTACTGCATGAGATCAAATTAATTTTCGAGCCATACATCATTGGAAAGATATTTCTGTTAGCTTTCCAATGAATTTTACTAATCTAAATTTGGAGTTTTCTACAGTAAGTTATGATCAGTTAAGTGCAGACTGTTCAGTTTTGAGTCAAGAAGAATATTTCGGGACTTGGATTTTTTTAATGTTCTTTGTTATGTTTTAAGCATACCAATGTTTTATTAATGTCTAGCTTTAATGTTGGTCTTTAAAGTCAATTTATTTAAAGGGTTTCTTTATAGTAAATCTATGCTTGGAGGATTGTTCCAAGAAATCTATTTAAGCTTATGTAGTTGTAACCAAAGGACAGAGATTAATTTTGGGAATTGGATGAACTTTGAGTTATTATCAAACTCTGTATCTCTTTGGTGGATTCCATTGAGTGGTGAGTATTTTTAAGCCCTGTATCCTTAGCTTAAACAACTTTAGGTGGTGAATTTTTCTGTATCCTTTTGTTGTTTGCTGTGGTGGTGAGCTTGTGATTTCTTAGGTGTGTGACATTGTGTTTTCTCATCTATTGATGTCCAGTGTCAAATTTGGTATCAGAGAATTGGGTTATGAAAATTTATGGCTCAACGACGTCGGTGTAATGCAAGAGTTGCAGAGCCTCCTGTTCGTGAGAGGGACTTGGGTGATATAGAAAGGGATGATCTTAGAAGACAAGTAGAACAGCTTCAGCAACGATTACAACACCTTGAAGGAACTCGAGAAGCTGCTCCTAATGGTAGTTCGGAAGAAGAAGGCTCAATCAATGATGGGGTAGATTATAATCCCTTCCATCAGGAACAAAGCTCCAATAGTGAATTTTCTTCTTGTTCTCGAATTCATAGGCGTCGCGATTCTTATCAGCCTTTCGACTTCAAGGTCGAAATTCCTGAATTTGAAGGAAGAATGCAACCAGAAGTGTTTGTTGATTGGCTTAATACTGTTGAACGCATTTTTGAATACAAAGATGTGCCTGGAGATCACAAAGTGAAACTCATTGCCATTAAACTTAAAAAGTATGCTTCTTTATGGTGGGAAAATCTTAAGAGGCAAAGGGAACGAGAGGGACAGAGGAAAATTGTTACTTGGGAGAAAATGAGAAAAGAGCTTAAGAGAAAGTTTTTGCCCGATAACTACAGGCAAGATATCTACCTTAAGTTCCACAACTTCAAGCAAAAGGAATTGTCAGTGGAAGACTATACAACAGAGTTCGACAACCTAATGATGAAGTGTGATTTGGTAGAGGCGAAAGAGCATATGATCGCACGCTATCTGGGTGGTTTGAAACCTGAGATTGGTAATGTGGTCCAGCTCCAACCATATTGGACTTATAGTGATGTATGCAGACTTGTTCTTAAGGTGGAAAAGCAACAAAAAGATGCTCGTGGTGGGGGTATTCAGTTCGCAGTTCGTGATGTCAATTGAGGGAGTGGCTCCGTTTCTAAGCATAATTCTGGTTCGAATTCTACTGCAAAGAAAATTACGAGGAATGATATCGGGGAAGGATCTAAACAGCGAGCAAGTGGTTCGAATGCTAGTTCTCGTCAATGTTTTAAATGCCATGGTTATGGGCACATTGCTTCTGAGTGTCCTAATCGTAGGGTGGTTGCCCTTGTTGAAGAGGAAAGCGATGACGAGGATGCGGAAGATCATGAGAATCCTAGTGTCGAAAAGGATGTTGAAGATGGAGAAGTTACATATGCTGATGATGGAAACTCTCTAGTTATTCAAAAGAGTTTGAGTATTGTTTGTGAAGATGGGGAAGATTGGCTGAGAAAGAATATCTTTCATATCAGATGCACTTGTCATGGAAAGATATGTAATGTCATTATTGATAGTGGCAGTTTTGAGAATGTGGTAGCAACTGAAATGGTGAAGAAGTTGAAGCTCAAAACGGAGCAGCATCCTCAGCCTTATAAACTTTCTTGGCTTAAAAAGGGAAATGAGATTGAGGTAAACACACGTTGCCTTATTTCATTTTCTATTGGGAATAAATATAAAGATGAAGTTTGGTGCGATGTTGTCCCTATGGATGCATGTCACTTGCTTTTGGGTCGTCCTTGGCAGTACGATAGAAGGGTTGTTCATGATGGTTATAGGAATACTTATACTTTCATTAAAGATGGAAGTAAAGTCATTCTGGGTCCTTCAAAGGTAGAGAAAAGTCCCAAACCTATCAAAGGAGTGGAAAACAATTTGCTGAATGTTTCAGATTGTAAAAAAGAATTTGAAATGGGTAGTGAAGTTTACGTGCTGGTGGTGTTTGAGGAAAATGAAGATAGCAATGAGCCGCCTCTGATTATGAAGTATTTGCTTGAAGAATTCTCAGATGTTGTTCCAAAAGAATTACCACATGGCCTTCCTCCCATGAGGGACATTCAACATTGCATTGATCTTATTTCGGGTTCTGTACTACCAAATAAAGCGGCTTATCAAATAAATCCAAAGGAGCACGAAGAATTACAGAGGCAAGTTGAAGAGCTTATAAGGAAAGGGTTGGTGAGAGATAGCAAAAGTCCTTGTGTTGTTCCTGCCTTATTGGTACCAAAGAAAGATGGGTCTTGGCGTATGTGTGTTGACAGCAGAGCAGTGAATAAGATAACGATTGATTATCGTTTCCCTATTCCACGCCTTGACAATCTTCTAGACCAGCTCTATGGTGCT
The DNA here is from genome assembly GCA_002013955.2 of Citrus medica. NCBI lineage: Eukaryota > Viridiplantae > Streptophyta > Magnoliopsida > Sapindales > Rutaceae > Citrus > Citrus medica. The sequence continues at coordinate 276,351 of MKYO02016343.1, forward strand.
ACAATCTTTTCTAAGATCGATCTTCGAAGTGGCTATCATCAAATCAGAATGAGACCTGGTGACGAATGGAAAACAGCCTTCAAAACGAGGGATGGACTTTATGAATAGATGGTTATGCCATTTGGTCCAAGCACTTTCATGCGGCTGATGAATCACGTTTTTAAGCCTCTGATTGGTAGATTTGTTGTTGTGTATTTTGATGACATCCTTGTGTACAGCCAAAATGAAAAACAACACTTGGAGCATCTTCGCCAAGTCTTCAAGATTTTGAGAAATCAAAAGCTTTATGTCAACTTGAAAAAGTGCAGGTTCTTCACTGATAGCCTTGTCTTTTTGGGTTATGTTGTATCGAAAGATGGAATTAAAATGGATCCAAGCAAGGTGGAGGTCATTTTGAGCTGGCCAATTCCTAAGTCGCTATATGACATCCGAAGTTTTCATGGTCTTGCTTCTTTTTATCGACGATTTATCAGAGGGTTCAGTATAATTGTTGCTCCAGTAACTGAATGCTTGAAAGGAGAAGGTTTCAAATGGACCAAAGAGGCACAAGAGAGTTTTGCCATCATCAAGAGAAAGGTGACTGAAGCACCTATTCTTTCACTTCCAAATTTTAGCAAGGTGTTTGAAGTTGAGTGTGATGCCTCTAATACTGGAATTGGTGCTGTACTCAGCCAAGAAAGGAAACCAGTCGCTTTCTTTAGTGAAAAATTGAATGACTCTCGCAGAAAGTACTCAACTTATGACAAAGAATTGTATGCTATTTGCCGAGCTTTGAACCATTGGAGTCAATATTTGCTTTCAAGGCCATTTATTCTCTTCTCCGACCATAAGGCACTAAAGTTTATCAATAGTCAGCAGAAGCTTAGTAGAAAACATGATGGATGGGTGGAGTATCTTCAAGCTTACAATTTTACCATCAAGCATAAATCGAGTGCTCAGAATGTTGTGGCTGATGCTTTAAGTCGAAAATATTCCTTGCTTTCTTCTATGCAAGTGAAGGTTGTAGGCTTTGAAATTTTAAAAGAGCTATACAAAGATGATTCTTTCTTTGGTAGGATTTGGAGAGAATGTGAGAATGGATCATATGATCAGTACTAAATGCATGATGGCTTTCTTTTCAAGGGGAATCGTTATGTATTCCTCATGTTAGCCTATATGGCTATAAATATTGATTTTGATGATAACAAACCACATGTATTTATTAAGCAAAGATTTATGAATTGTGCTTTTATAATAAGAAAATGATGTTATGGAATTAAAGCTTTTTGGACTAAAATGAAAGTAATTTCAAAATCTTTGATAGTGTTTTAAATTTCAGATTTGGACCTATTTGAAATTATTTAAATATTTTTGGGTCATTCTATAATTTCACAAAGTTTGGGTGAAATCATAATTTTAAAAAGTTTTGGGATTAACGAAGCATTACTTAGAAATTCTGAAATTGGACATATTTGTAAAGTTTCATAACGTTTTGAGTTATACTACAGTTTTATAAAGTTTTGGGGTCAAACTGAAAATTTTGGAAAAATTTCACTGTAGGAGGTTACTGTAGCATCCGGCTTACCGGATATAAAAACTAGTAAACTGGATATTGGGCAGAATGTATCCAGAACGAAAACGGCTTACCGGATTCCGAATCCGGCAAGCCGGTTAGGCAAAATTCAAAATTTTGCCTTAACGGTAACATAAATCCGGCTTACCGGATTCCATAAACGGCAAACCAGATACGCCTGGAATGTGAGTAATGGCTAGTTTTTGAGCTCAAACTATAAGAACTCAAATCCAACTCATTTTGAAGTTCTCCAACAAGCAAAAACAAAAAGCACACGAGATATCTTGAGCCTTAAAACTTGCAAACTACATACATTGAATCATTCATTGTTCTTCATCTTTGAATATCTACTCATTGAGTGAGTTTCATTGTAACTTTCATTTCTTCATTTCAATTGTAAGAATTTGAATGTGTGAGACACTTGAGTGAAGAGATTGGGAGATAATTTCTTCGTTGTAAAGGTTTATTGACACCTCGAAGTCAATTGTAATCGGTTGAAGCCTCGGAAAGGCTTGGATAGTGAAATCCTCAAGCTTGGATTGCTTGGAGGCGTGGACGTAGGCGGGGATTGCCGAACCACGTAAAAATCCGTGTATTTGTTTCTCTTCTCCCTTACTTTTTAATTATTGTGCCTTTATTAAACTTATTGCTTTCAATTTTTATTAAGGCATTAGATTGTTTATTGTGTGGATTTGCTAGGATAATTTTTAAATTTCCAATTCACCCCCCNTTTCTATTGGCCAAAGATGGATAAAGATGTTGTGCATCATGTGCACATGTGTAAAATCTGTCATATTGCCAAAGCTCATGGTCAAAACACAGGCCTATACAATCCTTTACCAGTCCCTGAAGCTCCTTGGGAAGATGTTAGTCAAGACTTTGTTGTTGGGTTGCCAAGAACTCAAAGAAACAAAGACTCTGTCATGGTGGTGGTTGATCGATTCTCAAAAATGACTCATTTTGTTCCGTGTAACAAGACATTAGATGCCTCTCATGTGGCTGATTTGTACTTCAAGGAGATTGTGAAGCTACATGGAATTCCGAAAACCATTGTCTCTGATCGAGATTCAAAGTTTTTGAGTCACTTTTGGCGTACTCTTTGGAAGAAGTTGGGAACCACTCTTAAATTCAGCTCGTCTCATCATCCTCAAACTGACGGTCAGACTGAAGTGACGAATCGAAGCTTGGGAAATCTCTTGAGAAGTTATGTGGGCAAGAACATTCGTCAATGGGATCTTATTTTGCCTCAGATTGAATTTGCTTACAATCACTCCATACATCAAACTACTGGTTCAAGTCCCTTTGAAGTAGTTTATGGCAAGAATCCAATCAGTCCTTTGGATTTGGCTCCACTTTTGACTGATCATCAATTTAGTGGAGAGGTTGAAGAACGCTCTAAAAGTATCAAGAAGATGCATGAACAGGTTTGAGATAGAATATTGAAGCAAAATGAGAAGTATAAAAAATCTGCAGACAAGCATCGAAAACATGCTAAGTTTCAGGAAGGAGATTTGGTTTGGGTTCATCTTAGGAAAGATCGTTTTCCACCTGGAAAATTTGCTAAACTTAGACCAAGGGCTGATGGACCATTTAAAGTGTTGCAACGCATTGGTGATAATGCTTACAAGATTGAGCTACCAGATGGCTATGGTGTTTCGTCAACGTTCAACATATCAGACTTGTCTCCTTATCATGAAGAAAATTATCAAAACTCGAGGTCGAATTTTTTTCAACTAGGGGAGATTAACACAGGAGTGTTTGAAATATTTGGTAATCAAGTTATACCAAGTGCAGCTCAAGTTCTTACATTAATCAAGTGAGCAGAATTTTTGTGAAGAAGGGGCATCTTTGGGAATTAAACTGTACTGCATGAGATCGAATTAATTTTCGAGCCATACATCATTGGAAAGATATTTCTGTTAGCTTTCCAATGAATTTTACTAATCTAAATTTGGAGTTTTCTACAGTAAGTTATGATCAGTTAAGTGCAGACTGTTCAGTTTTGAGTCAAGAAGAATATTTCGGGACTTGGATTTTTTTTAATGTTCTTTGTTGTGTTTTAAGCATACCAATGTTTTATTAATGTCTAGCTTTAATGTTGGTCTTTAAAGTCAAGTTATTTGAAGGGTTTCTTTGTAGTAAATCTATGCTTGGAGGATTGTTCCAAGAAAGCTATTTAAGCTTATGTAGTTGTAACCAAAGGACAGAGATTAATTTTGGGAATTGGATGAACTTTGAGTTATTATCAAACTCTGTATCTCTTTGGTGGATTCCATTGAGTGGTGAGTATTTTTAAGCCCTGTATCCTTAGCTTAAACAACTTTAGGTGGTGACTTTTTCTGTATCCTTTTGTTGTTTGCTGAGTGGTGAGCTTGTGATTTCTTGGGTGTGTGACGTTGTGTTTTCTCATCTATTGATGTCCGGTGTCAATGTACAACAATTTTTGAAGGATAATACCCATGTCTTGTGGAAGCTTACCGGTGAAGTTGTTGCTAGAAACATCTAGATGATGAAGAAAATCATGTTTGGAATGGGGCAGCTGGAGATTCCAGAGAATGAGTTGTTTGTCAAGCATAAGACTTCTAACTTTGTGTTGTTTTGTAAGATCCAAGCTGGGAAATCACCAGCCAAATTATTGTGAGAGAGATCAAGGTATTTTAAGTCATGCTGGGGAACAAGAAAATTAGGGACGACTTCTAAGTTGCAAACGGTTAACCGAAGAACTTTCAATTGAAAAGTAGGGAGAAAGTTTTCAGTTTTCAGTTGTAACATATTGTTGTTCCTAGATGAAAGCAGCAAGACTTTGAGCTTTGAATGATTAGCTAATGAACTGATGGGGAAAGTGCCTTCAAAGTAGCTGTTAGAAAGGTCCAAATATTCAAGTGATGTGAGGTTCACAATAACAGAAGGTAAGCTCCCACTTAACTGATTGAAGGAAGTGTCAAGAACCTTGAGAGGAGTCATATTATTGAGACAATCAGGAAGATGACCCCCAATATTATTTCTTGCAAGATTCAACTCAAAAAGATTCTTCAACTCACATATTCCTGAAAATAAAAATAAAATGGTCAAAATTTGTTGAAAGAAATGACTTCATAGTTGTCTAATTGCAGCGAAGTCAATCACAAACCCTATAAAATTATAAATAGAGATAAATTTGTGTTATTCTCATCTACTTTGATGTTGATTTCCAAAGCATTTCAAATAACTTGAAAAAGCGTCCAGCACTTATTGTAACATGCATATAACAGTTCAGATAAAGAACTCGCTTTTTAAAAGGCATTGATTCAAGGGGAAAAAAGCTGGTCTTCATAATTTTGTCTTTCAAGTAGCTAGGTTGACCAACAAGCAAGTCGTAGATATCATTAATGTAAATATTCAAAATTATCACGTTTCAATGAAAAATAAGTATATGTAAGTTTATTTAGAAATTTTACCTTGGCTTTCTACTGTGCCGTTAATATTATTAAAACTTAAATCCAATGCTTCCAAGTTTTTCAATTTATGTAATCCTGCATCTAGAAAGAGCATATCATGTTAAAAAGGATGGCGCCGAATTTAAAAATTGATGGACAACTTCCGAAAATTCAAGTATTACCTAGCCATGTTACGGATAAGCTTATACTATTTCCACTTAGATCCAAGACTCTCAAGTTTGTCAAATTTGCTTGTCCTGCTTAATTTAAAAAAAATGAAAAAGAGCGACACAAAAGAATTAAGTCAATAAATGGTAAAAGCAAATTTATAATCTCAATCCTTGGATTAGTTGTGTTATATATACACTTATCAATAACATTTCAAAAGCCCTTAAGGTTGAGGGCTGCCGAATTTTTTTTTTGCCGGGGGGGGGGGGGGGGGGAGGGGGGGATGTGGTAAGAAGAAGATTGTTGCGGCGGTATAGCTTGAATTGTGGTTATTCCACAATGACCAAGATCTAATGCTTTTAAGCTCTTCAAATTTGTCTATATATATATAACAACATACATATTTTAAGAGATTAATTGCCTAACAATGAGAGTTATGTCAGTAGACATTCCATGAAAAATAACTGCGTAAATTTAGTTTAAAAATTTTACCTTGACTTTCTAAAGAATCGTTTATTTGATTATAACGCAAATATAATGCTTCCAAGTTATTTAATTTATCAAATCCTGCACAAGAAAGAAGAAAAATCTTGTTAATCGTCTTTAATTTAAAAAAAAAAAGAAACCAAAAGAAATAAGAAAAAAATTTCAAAGTTTAAATAATTGTAGTGATAAAGCTTATGATTAAGATTTAATTAAGTTGATCGTATACGTAAAAAAGATTTAAATAATTGTAGTGATAAAGCTTATGATTAAGATTTAATTAAGTTGATTGTATACGTAAAAAAGATTTATGGTTTTTTTTGCTTCAAAAAAACTCTACTACAAATCTAGAAAGTAAACTTTTGCTGTATAGCAATTAAAGTTGCCACAATCTTCCCAAGTTTGTCAAGTTTGCCAACCAAAGCTTGGCTTTAATTTGACATTATATGTATGTAAAAGATAATATCATAAGGAAACTGGGAAGCGAATTGTTGCAGTGTACCTTGAAGTGCAGTAATTCCACAAGCATGGAGACCCAATGTTTTCAAGTTTGTCAAATTTGCCAATCCTACACAGCGGAAGGAAAAAAAAAGGGAAATATTACTTTAAAATTGTTATAGAAGGCTGTGATTGGTGTACTAGCTTGGTTTCTTATCTCAGTAGCCTACCTTGCCTTTCTACAGAGCCTCGAGTTATATTGAAGTTACCACTTAGATCTAACACTTGTAGGTTTCTGAAATTTGCTAATCCTGCTCAGAGAATATTAATTTTGATCAAGAAAATGTAGTTATATATTTAATTAAGAGATTAAGCCGCTCATGATTAAGATTTAATTAGGTTGGCATCATAATATCACAAGAAACTAGGAAGTGGATTGTTGCATTAGACCTGGAAGTGTAGTTAATCCACAATAACCAAGATCCAACGTCTTCAAGTTTTCTAGATTTGCCAATCCTACACAACTATTAAAAACGAAAGGGGAAAAAAGAAGAAGAAGAAGAAAATTTTACTTTAAAACTATTGTCGAAGGCTATGATAAGTGCACTAGCTTTGTAATTGCGTCTTATCAATCTTAGTAGCCTACCTAGCCTTGTTAAAGATCCACCAGTTATATTGGTGTTACCACTTAGATCCAACACTTGCAGGTATCTCAAATTTGCTAATCCTGTTCAGAAAGCATTAAATTTGATCAAGACAATATAGATATGTATTTTAATTAAGAGATGAACTTGCCTGAGATGCGTATCTGCTTAACCAAAATGTATATACCTTGCCTGGTTTTGGAACCTTCAATTTTATTACCACGAAGAATCAAAGTGGTAAGTGAAGTTAGTGTATTCAAATATGGTAATATGTTGTCGTTGAAGTTATTAGCTTCAAGATTTAAGATCTTCAGTTGCTTCAATCTCCCATTGCCATCGCAAGCTACAAATGGATATGAAGTATTACTAGCTAGTCTCTGACAAAATAATTATGAACAATATACAATAGAATTTCGTTAAATTAGTACTTAATAAATTGATAACCTCAATTAAATAATAGTTTTTTTGGGTAATGTGGTAAATTAATAATTTCAATACATTTATTAGATAATAAATTTTTAAAAAAATTCTCATTTTTCTATAGGACCCACTCAATACATAAATCAATAATTACATATGATATGTCTATGAGACTTTTGTAAAATAAGTTTTCACTGTCGTTTGCTTCTTCTTGAAATTGGTTTCGACTTGAATCTTATCTCTAACTTTTTGTTATGCTACAAGAAGTTCCGCGTGCTATTATCACTTTGCAACAAAAAATAATCAATGTGTTGACAGGCAAGCAGTAGAATGAATTCTTTGATATTTGAGAGGTACTTTAGATGTTGGCTTGGTATAAGGAAAATCTTCCAAGACGCATAAATGTGTTGTTGGTTATGTGGATTCAGATTATGCTGGTGATTTGGATAAGAGAAGATCTCTGGCTAGTTATGTTTTCACACTTTCAAGTTCTGTTATTAGTTGGAAGGCTAACTAATGCTCTGTCTATCACAGAAGCAGAATATATGGCAGGGACAGAAGCAATAAAGGAAGCAATTTGGTTGAAGCGTTTGGTTACTGATCTTGGCCTACAGCAAGAAACTACTGTTGTTCATTGTGATAGCCAAAGTATTATACATTTGATCAAAAATCAATGAATTTTGAAAGAACCAAATAAATTAATGACAGATTTCACTTTTATCCATGAGATTACATCAGATGGTACAATTGTTGTGAAAAAGATTTCTATAGCAGATGATCTAGTTAGTAGATATTATGACTAAGCCGGTCCTGACAGTCAAGTTCAAAAGTGTTTGGACTTGATTGGTTTTTGTAGTAAGTGATAATTTGTGTGTATATAGATTCTCAGGCGCGGGTCATATATAATCTACATATACATATACATATACGTATACATATACATATACATATGCATGTGTGTGTGTATCAGTTTCCTATCCGGGAATCCCAAGTTTTATTAAAATGGTAACGAATTTCCAACGTTGTAAATCTCTTCCGGATTTTTATTTCCATAAGCTGCAAAGGCATTTTAGTGACTAAACACAATATCTGAACGAAAAACACACACATACCTCTATTCTCATAGACGCCTTCAAACCAATTTTCAGACAAATCAAGGCTCTGCAGTTCTTGAAAAGGATCAAACAATGATATATTCAGAAGCAAAACTCGATCAAGAGGGTCGTAAGAGTAATTGAATTTTGTTGTATGACTGAGTGAGAGTTGCATCACCCGTCGTGTGGTGGGGTTGCACTTAACTCCCTTCCAAGGATCACAACAATCAGATGACCTTCCACCACCAACCCATGAAGAAAGAATTTCGTCCTCATGTCCAATATCACTGATATCGTCATCATATCCAATATCGCTTATTGATATGAAGAAGCCCTTGATTTCTAACAAAGCAGTCCTCTCTGTTTCCAGGCATGCTTTGGATCCATGCATTTCATCCAAAACAATAATCCAAATCATTAACATTACTGACAACTTAATAAAGGAAGCACTCTCCATTGCAAAGCAATTTTTAATTTGGTTAAGATTCAATGTGCAGTAAGGAAAATTCAATATTTATACTAAACATTTATCACAGACATTGCAACTTGATTGGATTAGGATTACCAACCACTAAACCCAACGAAAATGAAGTATCTTAAGTGGTGATATATTTAGGGATACAAAGTAGTTAAAAAGTCTTAATTTTGCATTTAAGTTTGTTAAGGAGAAAATGTTTTCAATACACGCCATCTTGAAGTCTGTCCTGAATGAAGACTTTGAAGCTTGAAACTACATTATATTGAGAAGTTGGACCAATGAGAAAAAAAACGCTTCTTTAATACTCCGTGGAAAAACAGAAGTTGACTTTGACTTTCAAAGCAAAGCCATGGTTCCCTATTTTTTTGTCGATGCAGTTAAACTCGAAATCATGAATATCATCACATCCATTATAGACTTACAAAAATTTCAATGGCTTATAATTGCAAACACTCAACTGAAAAGAAATATCTTAATTGGTGATAGGGGTGTAATTTTGTCAAGTCTAACTTTCTGACTATGGAAAATTGTTGTAAAACCAAAACTTATTTTCTAGTATTGTTATGTTTTTTGGCTGTCGATGAAGGGTGCATCAATGTAGCATGATTTAATAATTACGATCTTTTGCCCTCATTGCTCATTTATTAATTAAAACAAAAGGTTACTTTTATCATGCCCTTGGATGTTTCGACAATTTTCGTCACGCCTCCAAATGTTTTGACATGTTGCACCTAGCAACTAAATCCATTAATTTGATCATTTTTTCTAACAGTGAAATGATAAATTTAGAATTTCATGCCTTAAATATTATTTGATGGTGATAAATTAAATTTATTTGATAAGTTAATTGACCTGATTATTGTGTAACTACCTTTAATTAAGGAATCAATTGTTTGATTGGGCTTTTATGTCAATTTAATTCTTTTTCAATTCAACATAAGGAGAATTTCTGACTTTTAACCAACTTTCAAACAGTTACAATAAAAATAAAAGTCAAATTTATGGAAATTGGGGCGTGGCAGAAATTAGCAAAACATTTGGTAGTGCAGCGGAAATTGCCCAAACAATTGGGGGCAGGGCAGAAATAACACTAAAACAAAAATCGAAAAAGAATCATTGATTTTGAGAAATTACCATATTACCCGGTCTAAACTACTGTTATGGTTAACTTGACATATTTCTTTAATTTTGTTTTATTTCTCAACTTTTTTTTATGGTTTGATTGTGAATAAAATATTTATCTTATAGTAATATAAATGTGATCAGGTCCCACTTTCTTAGATAAAATTATAACACAACAGGCACGCATTTGATTTTTGAAGATGGACAATTGATGCATAGAATAATTACCATTTTCACTCAAGTAATTCTATTCATTCCGAGCGAATTTTGCAAAACAGAAAAATTTTTTTTTTTAAATATTCTAGTAGTTCCAAATTTCTTTTTACTTTTTTCCAGATCAGAATTCAGATGTTACGTACCGCAGTATTTGTTCATAAATTTTCACATGTTAATTTTGATGAAAAAAATTATATTTCATTTTATTATATACTAAATTGTTGCCTCTTCAATTTAGACTAAACTTTCATGAGACTTTTGGAAGCAAAACTCGAATATAAGGGTACGAATCAAGTCATTATACATGATAACAAAGTGATGAACTTTCCAGTTATTCAATTAATGGATACATTTTTTAAATATTGGTTTCCTTCTTATGTAAATCATGTATCTTCCTCATTTGCAGTGATTTATCAGTGAAAAATGATTCAATGGTCCAATTAGAATATTTTTGATTTTGTACATAAGCAAAGCATTCAAACGTGCTTGATTCAGATCGCAACACCCTTAACACAACATCGTCATGCAATGATTGTCTTCACCCCCTGCTTAGTCAACATGGATTGGTTAAAAGCAAAACAGATCACGAAAGTCTGATCTATCCACCTGATTTCTTTGACTTACTCAGCCTCCGCCATTCCATCCAATGAATTTGGAGCTTCTATTCAGTCGAAACCTACCAAAATGATGTGAATTTTCTCTAAAAACCGTCACAAATATTCGTAAGTAATCGGAAAACACTCATCATGTACGTTGAGATAGGCAGGGCCAACAGCTTTAATCAGAACCTCTTTACCCCGACAAGACGACATCCATTCTTGCCATTTGCCAATTCAATAATTTTTTATCCACCTGAAATTAGAGTTCATTGGGAAAAGCCGTCCCCTGCCTCCCGACCATTGCAGATAAATCCAAGAACCTATCAAAAGTAGAGACCTCAGTAATCCCAAGTAGATTCTTAATCTCCAACCAAATAGAAGGTGCCACATATGGACTGAATGAAATATAAGATTTCTCGTAACTAAATTTGACCGGAAGCCATTAAATAAGGAAAAAAAACAAAATCTCCTCCAGCGTACCGTAGTCCTCGAAGGGTGTCCGGAAACAACAAATGAGAGACCCTAATATCAGAAGCAAAACGGACCCGTCAAATAAGCCGTGTTAATTCAGCCGCATAAAGCATACAAGAAAATGCCTTAGCACAATTAAGGAAGAGGTAGGGGTGGCAAAACGAATAAACGAATCAAATTCGAATCGTAAACGAATTGGGTCAAAATTATATGGATTTGGATTCGATTCGTTTATTAAAACGAATTGAAATTTCAGGATTCGGATTCAATTCGTTTATTAAACGAATATTCGGTTCGATTCGTTTAATTCGTTTAATAGAATTGATAAACGAATCGAACCGAATCCGGATTCGTTTATTCTTTGTTTATCCTATACGAATCCATAACAAATCGAATCGAATCAGGATTCGTTTACGATTCGTTTACAATTCGTTTAGAAAATATAATTAATAAACAAAATTAAGCAAAAAAAACACAAATTTAATATCCCACAACAAAATACAAATAATTCAAATCATATTATACAGTCATCCAAATACCAAATTACAAGTCCTTAATATTACAAATAACAATCATTCAAATTCAAATTATAAAGAAATGTAATTTCTTTAATTCTCTTCATTTGTCTTTGTCACCTTGAAAACAAAAATCCTACACCAAAAAGTAAATAAAATGTTATTAACATGCTGCAATATTCATAATAGTCATTGTAAAATTTCAAAAATCAAATATATAGCAATTTTGTAAATTCTAATACTAAAAAAAATTAACAATACAACATAATAAATTATAAATTCTAATACAAAAAAAAATTAAACCAATATTTATGGGGGCTTCTTCCTTATCCTACAGATAAATTTTAACACCATAATCGATTTATACATAATTTCATAATATTTTCCGAACAATATAAAACATTTTCTAAACCATAATCTCATAATATTCTACAATACAAAATTTCTCCATAATTTAACCATAATCTCATGATATTATCCACAAAAGCACCAGCAGATGAGCTTAGCATTGTGTTACCATCACTCTTAGACTCTTAAAAGCTTCACTCGACAAGTTCTCTCTTTTTTTTTTTTTTGCTCACAAAAATAGAACTGTAGCAGCCGACTATCGAGTTAATATATGAAAAAACTGGAATTGACTGTCATCTAAAACTTCGATATCTGAAATTAGGAACCAAAATTACAATTGAGAAATCAAATTCAAGTTCTGAGAAAATTTAAACCCACAACATAATTGCAGATCCCCTGCATTCAACATCCAAATTGGACAGCCAATCACGAACTTCGAAGAAAAATGAGTCATTTTCATAATATTTGCCACACTCATCATCGAAAATTAATCATGAAAAACAATCTTTTTCCAGAAAAAATAAACAGAGACCAAAATTTAAACAACATAACAAGCTAATGAAAACCAATCCAAAACAAATTGAATGAGAATTTACCAGGAAAGAAAGAACAAAGAAAAGGAAAGAAACGCTGAGTTGGTGATGGCTTGTTGATTCGGGTCGCGGTCACGTGGGTACTGGTTCGGGTCGCGCTCGCCTGGGTTTGCTGCTGCTGCACCGCCGCATGGGTTAGCTACTGCTGTAGGTTCGAGTGGCTGCTAATACGTTGCGCAGCTGATGCTCCTGGGTTGCTGCCGAGTTGCGGGCTGCACTCGCGTGGCTGCGTCCCTCAAGCTCAATCGATGATAGATGCACTACCGGCGGCTGTTTTTGTTGCTTCATTGCTTCACTTGGTATGGGTGGGTGAGTGTGATTCGTGTGAGAGAGGTAGAGACTTGAGAGCAACAAGAGCGGCTGACGGGCTGAGTGAGGGGAGAATTTTTAGGGATTTAGCTTTAGGTTTCCGCTACTTTGTTTTTTTTTTTTTACTTAAAATTACAATATTAACCTTTAAATTTTAAAAAGTTTTTAAATAAATTTAAAGATAAAAAGTAATTTAATTAAATGAATAATAAACGAATTTTAAACGAATCGATCCGTATTCGATTCGTTTATGACCCATTTATTAAACGAATTCTAAACGAATAAACGAATCTAAATTTTCAAAGCCGCATTCGATTCATTTAATTAACGAATCGAATCGAATTCATCCATTTATTAAACGAATCAATTTTTTCAAACCCAAACCCATTTAATTCGCATCAAATCGAATCGAATAAACGAATCCTGACCCATATTGCCACCCCTAGGAAGAGGTACGGCGATAGTGGACAGCCTTGATGTAGACCACGTGTAGCCTGAATAGAACCCCGAATATGAACATTAATCATAAAAGAAATTGAGCCGTGAAAACACGGGCCAATATAAAATTCACCCATTGTTCAGCAAAACCCAATCGAAGCAACATCTGCTATAAAAAGCCCCGCTCAGCCCAATCGTACACCTTACTGATGTCCAATTTCATGGCCACCAATCCAGATTTTCTAGACATATGGGATCTCAATTTATGTAAACACTCATTTTCAGTAATAACATTATCAGCTATCAATCTATTAGGGACAAAGGCATTTTGATTCTTAGAAATCCACTCGTCTAATACCTTGAGCCGATTTGCAAGAACCTTAGCAATAATGCGATAAATGACATTACAGATACTAATAGGACGAAATTCTGAAACTCGCCATGGAAATTTAATCTTCTGAATCAAAACCAGTACAGCATTAGAGCATGAAGTTAATCAAGAAAGCTAGCTTTCTCGTTATATACTATCCCCCATCTGGCACATGCAGCCGAAACTATATCAGAGGCATTATCTCATTCTTTGTCAAATTCAAATATCCATCCTACTCTGTAATGTGATATTGATAACAAAACAAATAAAAACTATAACCTGTATGAATCAACACAAACCTGAAAGATAATGAAAAGATGAGTATGGTTTTAGAACCCAATTGAAATTAACTATTAAAAAAAAAAAAAAACCAACATACATCAGTGCATATGGCCTAGCACACGATCACCGGTAGAATACATAAGTCAAAAGTAACATGAATTTCAGTAACTAAATTCTACGCCGATATGATTTCCATAACTCCAACATGAATGTGAAATAATGCAGCAAACATCAAGTGCAGATTCATCTTCTTCTGTTCCACCTAATGGCGGGATTTTGTCAGGTCGATTCGTTCCATGACAAAACCAGTCCAGTCATGTAGTCAAGATTGCTACCATTGCATCTTCATTTATATTCTTTGTCACAAATTCGTATAATTTATCCATACCACAGGTCAAGAGTAGAAATTGTAGTGAGTGCCAAAAGGATCAGCACTTAAACCCCGAGTATAGTCGGGTTCAGATCCGCATTAATCACCAGGATAGATTGGTGATTGGCTTGTTAACTTTTAGCGCCAGGTAAATTCACTAGCAAACCGAAGATTCCTCTCTTGCACATAAAAGCACTAAACATGAAAGTCGTCAATGGAGTTTAATGGATTGATAGAAACTACATACAATTGTAATTCATCAGATGGTGAGAAATATAATCTCAAAATGTCAGCAAAAAATATGTTACTATGTTAGATACTTTTCTGAGTGAGATATACTTGTTATTCACTATTTCGAGATATACTTCTTCTGAATGTTAAGTTCCATTCAAGTCTAACATTGATTCTTTGAAAATAATTTGATTGGATGGTTGAGATATTCATTAAATTATTAGAAAATTAATAATCAACTTGAAGTGATTAGATTGCCTAATTTACTAGTTAGCAATAAACCACTGCCCAAGAACTTTGCCAAGATCTATTCAAGTTGCAATTAAACCAACAACTGACCTTAAACTTCAATGACGAAAACAAAACCTTAGCTCTAGGTTAATGGAGATTTAGAATACAAGATTAACTAATCAAGAAGCAAAACACACACACAAAGACAGGATTTAACGTGGTTCGATTGTGCATAAAATGCACAATCTACATCAACGGGAGAAGCCACAAAAAGAACTTTATTGATGATTCAAGATGATTTTTTACAGAGCTAATACAGAGAGATACAAGGAACAAGATGACTCTTTCTCACTTTCTTGGAACTCTCTGGAAAGCTCACCAACTCACGCTCAAACTGCTTCAACAACCAGCCTCTATATACCCTGTGTATGAAAACCCAGATTGCACAGCCTTTGGCCACGTGGTAATGGCTTCTTAAAGACTTTGATTCCTTCCTCACACGCTACCTCACGTGCTTTACTTAAGTTGACAGAAAGCAACGCTGTTTTTCCCTTACGTTGAGTGACCCGTGACTGCACGTGACTTATGAGCACAAGCATTTAATCAAAACCCAGCCATTTTGGGGCTTTGAGTTTTGAATTCATAACACTCCAGTCCACACAACTAATGAAATTTTCATACATGTTTAGTAAATTGCCTATGGTGTACATTGAAATGACAAACACATGAATGTAATATGAAGCTCTTGAGTATCCATGCATCTGAATCAAATTAAGCTATTAAAATCACAGATATTGGGAACTTATTGAGGAAATTTTTCATTGTTCCAATCTGCAGCTACATTACAGTGGATGTATGCATTTAAATATTTAGATTCGTATTAGATGGATTATTAATTTAATTAGGAACTATTATTTCTGAACAAAAATACTATCACAATCAAATTTAATTTAATTTGGCTTAAAAGTGTACCCACTCAACTGAAAAGAAATATCTTAATTATTGGTGATAGCTGATAGGATATAGTTTCGTCAACTTCAACTTTCTGACCTGGTCCACTTTCGATAAGAATTCACATCGTTTAAGTATCGACTTCTTGACGATGGGAAATTGATAATACAAAACCAATTTTATTATTTTTTTCCCCTTTTGGTTCTCAATGAAGGGTCATGTAGAATGCTTTATTAATTACGATTTTTCCTTCTTTTATAAATTAAAATAATCAAAATCATTGACACTGAGAAAGTCTGTAGGAATTTTCCATTGCGAGGAAACTTTTTATTTGGTTAATTAATTTGGTCTTAAAATTATATGTGTAATTAGGAATTATTTATACTACCTGGTGGGATTCTTCCCAGTCGACATTCACAGTTAAACTGATTCTCACTGATACTACGCAAAATTCAAACTACAAATTTCATTAACTTGATAGATTTCGTTAATCTGCTTTGGCTTTAAATGGATGATATAGCTTACATTAAATAAAAAAATAAAAAAAAAAACAATATACAAAACATGGGACAATTTCAAGAAATCATAAGGGATTTAGTATAACTTGAATGAATAAGCATATGCCTTTCGGTGCTAATAATCCTTGACTAGGTTGGTCAGTATCTTTTCCTCCTTAATTTTAAGGTGGAGGAACTTCAAGGTGAGAATTCAAGTCTCCTTAGTGATTATGAAAGTTGATTTTTAAATGTTAGGCTTTGTTTGGACTTGTCTATATTTAGGCTATGTTTGGGCTTTAATTTGGCAAAAACTGAAGAAAAGAAATGTATAATTTTGGAGAACCATATAAAGATATTGAAAAGTTGAGTATAATTTTTAACCAAACTGAATTAACACACATTTATTATAAATCGTTTTTGAAGAAAAGATAATATAATACATCACTGCATATGGCTTAGCACGATCGCCGATTAAATACATGTTTGAAAAGCCAATAGTAACATGAATCAATACATGCATCAACATAATAGAACCATAGTCTCCGCCAACATGAGTTTATCCAAAGTATAGCAAGTAGCCCCAAAATGAATGTGAGATAAGATGCAGCGAAACTCCAATTGAATGACACCATATCAATTGCGGATTCATCTTCGTCCCCTTCATGATTGGATGTTGTTGCTAGTATTTCCTCTGCACTGTTGCAACTTTTATTAATTATTGGACCACAAAGATGGATATTACCTCTATAATTGCTTTCATCAAAGGTGGCAAACTGCCCTTTATCTGGGACTAGGCCGGACAAGTTATTGTAGGACACGTTAAAGTTGGATAAAAAGTTGAGCTCAGTCAGTTTAGGAGAAACTCGGCCTCTTAATCTGTTGTAAGAAAGGTCTAGGCTCTCTACCATCTTCAAATTGAAAAAGCTCTCTGGTATAGATCCCGATAAGTAATTATGGGATAGATTCAATGAACGAACATTTTGAAGTTCTCCAATTTCCATTGGGATTCCTCCGGTCAACTCGTTACATGAAAAATCCAATCCACTCATGTAATCAAGATTACTACCATTGTAAAATTCATTTCTATTCTTTGTTACGAATTCAACTTCTACATGTTGACCTGGCGGTCCATGAGCTCCATTAGATAGGTACAATTCAAGATTGGAGTTGTCATAAGTACCAGCAGCACCTTCACCTAAATCCCATTCAAGGTTAAGTTCGATTCCATACAAATCATTTTTTCCTAGACTCCAGAATGACACATTAGTAAGGCATGAAGGTATCGACCCATTAAATCTGTTACGCGAAAGATCCATGATACCTAATTTTTGTAATTCACACAACTGATTAGGAATAGGTCCTTGCAGGTAATTCCCTCTCAAAAGAAGAACACGCAAATTTGGAAGCGTATTAATTTGATGAGGAATTCTACCCGAAAAGTGATTATCCGTCAAATCCAAAGTAAGTAATTCGGAGCTCCTAAACAATGCATTTGGAATTGGCCCGTTAAAACCATTCTTTCGAAGATAAAGGTGCTTCAATGACGAAAGATTCGACGAACACGGCATGTACCCAGATAAGCAATTTTCGGAGACGTCTAAAATTAGAGGCCCTCCGAATTTGCTGAGTTCGGGTGGAATATTACCTTCCAAACGATTTTTGGACATTATCAAAACTGCTAGTGCTGGGAAGTTGCCGATCCAGGATGGAATATGACCAGATAACATGTTGTTGGATATATCTAAGACCTCTAATGGATAGGAGCTCAACAGCCCATCTTCAATCTTCCCGCTGAAATGATTGTTGTCCAAATATAACCAATTCAATTGAGTCAAGTTCGTAAACTTGGGAAGAATTTGGCCGTGGAAATTGTTGTTAGATAGCTCCAATGACTCTAGCGAAACGCAACCAGTGAGAAGTGTTGCGGGTAACTCTCCTGAAAGATTGTTTCTAGACAAATACAACAAACGTAGTTGTTTCATCTCACCTATCGAATAAGGAATATCACCTTCAAAAATGTTTTTTGACATATCCAAATATGTCAATTTTTGAAGGACAATGCCCATATTCTTTGGAAGTATACTGGTGAAATTGTTGCTAGAAATATCTAGATGACGAAGGAAATCGTGTTTGGCACGGGGAAGTTGGAGATTTCCTGTGAATGAGTTGTTCGCCAAATATAAAATTTCTAATCCTGGGTTGTTCTGTAACAACCACGTTGGGAAATTGCCAACCATCTTATTGTGTGAGAGATCAAGGTATTTTAAGTGGTACTGGTGTACAAGAAAACTAGGAATGACATTTAAATTGCAATCGGGTAGCTGGAGGACCTTCAATTGAAATGTAGCGAGGCAGTTTTCAGTTTTCACTTGCAGCTTTTTGTTTCCTGGTGAGAGTACCAAGACCTCAAGCTTTGAATGATTAGCTAATGAACTGAGGGTGAATATGCCTTCAAAGTTGTTGTTAGAAAGATCCAAATATTCAAGTGAGGTGAAGTTGGTGATAACAGAAGGCAAGCTTCCTCTTAACTTATTGGATGAAATATCAAGAACCTTGAGACGGGTTAAGTTGTTTAGACATGGTGGAAGGTGACCTTCAAGATTATTACCACTAAGTTCCAACTCAATAAGATTCTTCAACTCACATACTCCTGAAAAGTGAAGATGGGCAAGAAACATGCTTTAAATTTAACAAAGAAACACTAAAATTGCAGTTTTAATTAATTATTTCCTATTAACAGTGAATTCAGTCACATTTAAAAGGCAAAAAAATAAATAATGAAAGGCACCTTAATGATGAAATTTATCTTACCTTGGCTTTCTAGAGAACCGTTTATTTTACTATAACTTAAACCCAGTGCTTTCAAGTTTCTAAATTTCGCTAATTCTGCAACAAGAATATAATAAATCGGACAAAATTAAAGTAAATAAGATCAAATAGATTGGTGTTTCTTAAATTTTAATTGCAGATCATTTTCAATACATATACAAATTAAATTTCGTACCTAACCCGGTTATGGATTCGCTTATCCTGTTTGCACTTAGATCCAAAACTTCCAGTTTGGTCAAATTTGCTAATCCTGCTTTAAAAAAATAAGAGAACCGAAACATAGAATAATTAAGTCACTTAAAAAAAAAAAGATTGGGGTTATATGGACATATCAAGTGCACGTGCTGTCAGAAATTGGTAATGCATGTTTGGGCTGTGCACGATTGATTGTCAAATAAATATCACTTATATGAGAATCCACTCTTCATTAAATTATTTTTTACAATAACTTATTTGATGTTTGTGTACACTGCATCCAATAGAGCATCTCAAATCAGCTATAACAATAAAAACGACAATAATAGTAATAAAATTACTGTAAAATAATTGTAGAAGGTTTTGATCAGTGCGCTAGATAACAGTGTTGGTTTGCTTCTTATCTCAGTAGCTTTGCTTACCTAGCCTTGTTATAGAACCACTCGTTATTCTGTTGTTAATAAGATCCAACTTTTTCAGGTTTCTCAAATTTGTTAATCCTGCATACAGAAAATTAGATGTAACTATTGAAAGAGAAAATATATATACGTTGAAAAGTAGATAAACATTGATTATGATTAAATTCCATGGCATGGCTTGGCATGACGCACATATCGAGAAAAACTACCTTCCTTAGGGTTGGAACCTTCAATGCTATTTTGTCGAAGATACAAAGTGGTAAGAGAAGTAAGTTTATTCAAATGTGGTAATATACTGTCGTTGAAGTAATTATAACGGAGATTCAAGACCTTCAGCTGCTTCAAAATCCCAAAGCCATGGTAAGCTACAAAGGAAATGGTAAGCATTAATTAGTCACCAATGAACAGAATAATTACAAATTATTTACATATATATAATAAAAGAAATGATTTTTTTACAGCCTTGTATAAGACTTGTCAACGGGTGTTTGCACGAAATTTTATGTGGACGTCCGCACCTAAATACGACTCTATATAATACCTTTATTCTCGTAGAAGCCTTTAAAGTCATTGAAAGATACGTCAAGGCTTTGCAATTCATCAAAAGGACGAAACAACGACAAATTCAGAAGCGGAACTGCTCCATCATACTGGTTAAAAGAGTAGTGTCTCCTCGTAAAAAAGAGCGAGAGATCCATCACCCGTCGTGTGGTGGCGTTGCACTTAACTCCCTCCCAATCATCACAACAATCAGACGGCAATCCATCATCATGATCAACCCATAAAGGAAGAATGCTGTCTTCATATCCAATATCACTGATTGATATAAAGAAGCTCTTGATTTCCAACAGAGCAGTCCTCTCTGTTTCCAAGCAGGCTTTGCATCCATGTATTGGAATCAAAGCTAGGCCAATCCACAATGACAACTTAATCAGAAACCTTTTCATTGTTAATATAATAATTATTTGTAAGAGAAACACTCACAAGATTGACCTGTCACTTGTTGATCTCTTGAGGTTCTTATATCTTCTCTAGCAAATTGTACGACTTATATGTATGCATAACATATATATATATATATATATATAGACACACACATGGAAATGTTAGGTGTTAAAAAGTCAGCACAATTGTTGAACCAAAGCCAACTTTTCAACAAACATGTGGCTGGCATGTAAGCTTGCCACAGCTAGCATGCAAGCTTGCGACAACTAGCATGCAGACAAATTGACAAAACGTGTTGAAAATTTGGCACCAAAGCTTGAAAATTTGGCATATGCATGTGGACCTTTAAAGGTTGGCACTGAACCTTGAAGATTTGAAAGGAGCTTAAGACTTTTACTTTGAAAATGGCAAGCATGAATGGCAAGGCTCATTTATAAATAGAGGAGCGATCATTCATTGAAGGCATTCCAAAATTTGAGAGCTTAAGAGAAATAGTGAAGCAATTCTAGAGTTCTGAGAGTGTGAGCAATTGAAAAGTGTGTGTGAGAGTGTTTTGGGTGTAGTTAGATTTTGGGAAGTGAATTTTTCATTACTCAAATATTATACTCCAATAATTGTTAATAATACAATTATTTTTCTCTTACTCCCGTGGACATAAGTATATTGCCGAACCACGTTATTTTTTTTTTTGTGATTATTTAGTGCGCTTATTCCGCATTCCATGTGAAACATTAGGAAATTAAGACCTTGGTATAATATCAGTTTTGGGGGGCAGTGATTATTTAGTGCGCTTATTCCGCATTCCACGTGAAACATTAGGAAATTAAGACCTTGGTATAATATCAGTTTTGGGGGGCAGATTCGATGGGGACAATGACCTTTTTGTGCATTTTCACGTGCCCTTTCGATGCATGGATTGAGAAAAGTAAGTGGGATATATTATATATATGTAAGAGAACAACAAATTTGACCAGATTAAAGACTAAAGAGAGAAAAGAATGTTGAAATATTGACTTCAATATATTATGGTAAAGTTAACTTTAGTACCTACCAAAGAAATTGGAATGTGAAATATTCCAAGATGCAAATTGGTTTCACATGGCTTTCGGCAAAGTGAAAAGTTAGCTTCACACTTCACTTGCCAACATTTGCTGCATGCAGAAATATTTTCGAATCCCATAAAATTATTGTGTCCCCATTAATTTTTGTATTTTTTAACCGCCGCAATTTTATTTCTCCATTGCTCATGTCGCCATAATTTTCATAACCACTCAAAACCGCGTTTACCAATAAAGAAAAGGAGAAGACGAGTAGTGAATGAAGCAAAAGAAATCGATCACAATCATGCAAATACAATACTTTACATTAGATTCAAGAATCTTCGCAAAAGCAACTAACCCCACTAACATTAACCAATAATAATTAAATAAACGGACAAATGAAATAAGACATCTATGTTCAAGCCTTCAAGGTCAAAAGTCCGCTAGCCTAATTTATATTAAAAAATTATTATCAATCGAATATAATTCACGGTCGCAGTTAAGTTGCCAACATCCAATTAAGTTGTCCTCCATTTTTTTTAGCTTGATACTCCTTTTCCGCAAGTTCAAAAAGCTACTCTTTAAGGATAAATTGGACTTTGCTAGCTGTGTATAAACGGTTTTTTTCTAAATTAAATAAGAAATACTAACGATACAAATAATAACACAACCATATTATTATTTTTAAGGAGTCCCCCAACTACTTAAAACTTTGGGAAGTGTAAGTAATCACTAAGATTTCTTAATAATATCTCAGCACTACTTCAAGTTTAGGTTTCATATCGGCTAATCACTTAAATCAATTACCATAAAGATCGTTATTTCCTACTCTCCAGAACAATACATTAGCAAAGCATGAAGCTATTGATCCATTAATCCATTATATGCAAACTATATAGTAACAATGCAAGTAAATTAGACTGGACAATTTTCTTATACTAATACCAATTTGATCAATCACCAATTGTTTCTGGACATTTACCAGACAGACTGGTGAAAATCACACGTAATTTTGGCTCAAAAGCACCACGTAAATTCACTGGTAAGCTGAAGTGGAAAATGGATTCCCCTCGTACACATAAAAGCATTAAAATGAGGGCGATGGTCTAAAAGTTTAATGGATTGACAAAAACTGCAATTGTTCTTTTCATTGGATGGTTTGATTGGGAAAGGTTGAAACAATCACTGTCGATAATTAACCCTCTTTGATTCTTTATCTTCACCTTTGTTTTGACTCTCATCAATAAGGGCTCATCATTACACTACATTAACGACCACCAAAGTCTTGAGAAGAACACCTGTACCTTCTTATTATAAATCTGGCTGTGATATATATAACAAGGGTTTCTCTAAGTTACGTTAAGTGTAACGTACCTTCTTTGTCTTGGTAGCAAATTTCATTTTAATCCTTGTTCTTTTTGGTTTTTCATTTATGGATGTATATGTCTCCTTTGATCAATTATACACCTATTTTTTATTCTTTCTAGGGTTCTTTTTATTTCCCTAAATAATAATATATGGTTATCAAATTCATATAAATCTATAAATTCAGAATAAATCTCTGGTCCTAAATGTATAATTCCTATTCTATTTTCTGGGTTATCATATTTATATATATTGTTATTATGTTTTCCCAACCTAAATTCATTTGGTCTATTGCTTCTGACATTTGATGTATAGTATTAAATGCCTGTTGATTCATGGTAAGGCTTCTTTTTTATACCAATATTCCAAAAATTTTATAAATTCATCTATGAATTTCATTTTCTTTTCTATTATAATTTCACCTCCTAATGTGTCTATTGACATGTCCAGTAAGTCACCTAATAATTCAATTTCTATATTTTTTATATTATTCTTTTCTACTTTAAGAGATATTATTAAATTTCTTACCTCTTCTTTCTTGAATACATCTAGTGTATATAAACTATTGACTATACTATCTATTGGATTCATGTTAGAATAAATGTAATATTCTATAGAGATGTAAGTATCTAAGTTTGCTTCTGGTTCTACTAAACTTGGGTTCTTGGCTCTGATACCATTTGGTGTGTGTTTAATGACAAAATGACAAAATGACAAAATTTTACAAAAATAAACAGAAAAAAACAAATTATAAAGATAACAACAGAGATATATGAATTCTTTAAATAGAATTGTAACAAGTTTATTGAATTTTATAACTAGTTTAGTACGTGGCGTTGTGATACCCGGGATTCCACATTACTGGCTATGAGGTCTGATCAAACTTAGACTTGATCAGGATCCCTGCACCCTGGTTTCCAGCCGATATACCAAATAGTCATCTTAATTAGATAATTAAAGATATTTACAAATTTTTAAACTTTCTTATTGTTTATTAATGACATTATACATACTTCTCAATTTATATATCAAGTTCTTCATTTTCAAAATCATGCATATATGAAGGTCCAGCTGCATGATCTGGTTGTTCTAGATATGCTTTTGCAACATCAAGATATTCTTCTATTGTTAATAGTATAACGTTATGTTTTAAATTATCAGTTTCAATTTTTTCTATAATTTTCCGTCTAATCTCTTGGGGTAAATTAAAAGATTGAACAGCTAATAAATCTTCTGTTCTCACCAGTTCTTCTTTACTAAACAGATAAGAACTTTGTTTATATGATCCTAAGTTAAAATCTATTATCATCATATATTCGTTATATGTTATTTTAGTTGTAGGATCTATCATATATTCTTTTGATTCTCCTAAATAATATTTGTGATTCATGATTACAATAAAAAATCTTCTTTCGCTAAATTAAACTCTTCCTCCATAAATCTCTTCATCAGAGATCATCAACAAACTTCCACCAACAGATAAGGTTCAAGAATTATTACCTAAATTATTCTCCTTTTTCTGCCCTTCGATCTGTTTCCAGTGACCTGCAGCCTAGTTGTCTTTATTCCCTCAACGGCCTCCTTGCCTCAACGGGTTCAGCGGACTCAAACGGCCTTACTGTATGGACTCTGATCGTCGTGCTCAAAAAAGTTGAATAGATCTAGGTTTCTCTATCCCTTCTCTGGTGTTTATTTGTATTCTGATCAATGATGTTTTGATTTAGGATTTAGAGTTTCCGAGAGATTTAGTTCATTATTTTCAGAGAATTTGTAACTGTGCAAACGATGGATTTCGTCCGAATGATAAGCTTTGAGAGCTTTCTCTTCTTCTTTTTTCTTTTATATCAAAACTTTTTATTGTACAAAGTTACCTTACTGCCCTTTCATTATTGGGCTCTTACATCATTGCATACGTGTCTACATTATTACAACTTTTCTTATTTTATTTCTGGCAAACACGTGTCTTCTTTATGTCGGGCATTTTTGACAATTCTGCTTCATCATTTTATCTTGTCGGCTACTTTTATCTTCTTTTTATCTTGTCGGCTACTTTCATCTTCTTTTTATCTTGTCGGCTACTTTTATCTTCTTTTTATCTTGTCTGATTACTTGCTTCCATCAGCTGGTAGGCTTGCTGTATGGTTTTACTGCTGCTGGGAAAGCGCATGGTGCTTATCTCATTGATTAGCTCCAGTAGGATGTTTGACTGTGTCTGGCTTTCTTCTGCCGTGACAAGGATGTAATTTTGGAATCTGATGATGGTTCTGAAATTTCTTTTATACAAATCTTTTGCTATGCTCCATATTGCTTTTATGCCTCGAGCTCTTCGGGTTTGGATCCAGCCTTTTGTGATCTGTGGAACTTTAGTATATTCGGTTCCTACTTCTAATTGGAAATTTTTGGTTATATGACCACTGAGATCATGTAAAATGCTTGGTATTCTACATTTAGATGGTATTCTGGACTTATGGTGTAAAACTTGAGGTATATAGGTCTTTTTTGGGCAAACTTGGATATTTCTTTAACTAATAATTCGTCCAAGCTGGTTATTTCTCGGAGGTCTATGTCTGGATATACCAAGTCTAAATAACCATAACGGGCTATTTTTCCTACGAGGAGTGGATCTGCTCCTTTAGTAGCTATCATTCTGGGATACATGTTTTTTCCTAGTGCTTTATGGATATTATTGTTATGGGAACAAGTAGAGTAAATCCAAGTAGAGAATTGTTTATATTCTTCTTCTTTTGGATTCAAGGGTTCTTTCTCCTCTTCTATTTGGAGATTGTTTATTTGGATGAACTTTTTTGAAGGGCTTGATTTTCGTGGTTCAACCTCTATGGATATTATAGTTGATGGGTTTATCACCGGGTCAGAGATTGGTTTATTTTCTCTGATGGGTCCACTACCACTTCCTTCACCTTTCGGGCTGGTGTTTATTGGCGCAATATTCTTTGGGCCTTTGTTTATTGAGAGTGCTTTTGTCAGGTCGTTTATTTGTGATACTAACAAATGTACTCCTTTTTCATGGGCCTCTGAAGCCTCTTTTATGTAATTTATTGCATCGATTATGTCTGATGCTTCTGTTGCCAGTCTATGCAGTTCTGCATCTATTCCGGATAGGATCTTATCTATTTCAGGATCCATTTCCAAATTCTATGTTCCTGCTTAAGAAATCTGCAAGAAAATTATTAATACCTTTGATATGTATAATTTTGAAATTATAATATGACAAATATGCCTGCCATCTATGTAACCTTCTATATTGTGGCTCGTTTGGCAAGATTTTGTTAATTAATGAGCTTACCTGAGAATTATCTGTTTCTACAATAAATGGTTTTTGTAACAAAAATAAAGAAAATTTTTTAATTCCTTTATATATTGCAAGGAGTTCTTTTTCATGTACTGGATAATTAACTTGTGCTTGGTTGAATGTACCACTGGTATATCTACAAATCTCATTTATGTCAGTCTTGAGTATAGCTCCCAGTGTAGATCAGATGCATCAGTTTGTATTACTAGTTTATCAGTTTCCTCGGGTAATCTTAATGAATGGAGATCCTTACATTCTTCTTTTAAATATTTTACAGTATCTGTGTGTTCTATATTCCATCCTCTAGTATTATTTTTTCTAAGTAATTTTTGGAGTGTATTTCTCTTTTTTGCTAGGTCTTTTATAAAACCTTCAGCATAGTTTAAACATCCTAAGAATTTCTGTATTTGTTGTTTATTCTCTAATTTATCTGGAAATTCACCAATCTTTTTCCCTATATGGCTCTGGAGTCTGATTCATTATCTATCAAGAATCATTCCCAAAAATTCTATTTTCTTATGTTCTATTACTGCTTTTCTTTCTGACAATACTATGCCTTCGTTTATACAGATATTTACAAACTCTTTTAAATGTCTTCTATGTTCTTCTAATGTTTCTGATGCTATTAATATATCATCTACATATACAATTATATAGTTATAATCCTTAAAGACTTTATCCATTCTACTTTGAAATATCTGAGGGGCATTTTTTAATCCAAAAGGCATTACTATCCATTCATAATGGCCTTGTGGGGTACTAAATGCTGTATAAGGGATACTATCTTCTTCCATTTTTATTTGCCAAAATCCCGATTTACAATCAAATTTTGAGTAATACGTTTTATTTTTCACAAGATTTATTAGTACTTCTTTATTTGGTAAAAAATATCCATCAAACTTTGTGTATATATTTAATTCTTTATAATTAATTACCATTCTAGCTTTTCCTCTAACTTGTTCTGCTCTTTTTCTAACCATAAAAGCTGGACTATTATGTGGGCTATGACTATGTCTTATTAAGTGTAAATTTAATAATTCTTTTATTTGGACTTTGAATTCTTCCCTGTCTTCTTCTGTATACATCATAGGTTTAAGTCTTATGATCCTATTTTCTATTAATTCTATTTTTGCTCTAGGATGATTTGCTCTCCATAATGCTAATGGATTTTCTTTATACACCTTTTCAAGTTGTGATTTTATGGTTTCAAGTTGTATATTATAACTCTGTCCTTTAGAAATTAAATAATGTTTCTCATAAATAACATGATCACCACGCTGGGCTGGCTGAACTCTATAGGGTTTAAACTCACGAGGGACACGAAGGATATAATTACATGGTGTTTTAAGAGTGATCATGTAAGGAGTTTGCTGGTAATATTGAAATTGTTGGATTAAATCATTACCTAAAAGTATATCACAATCCATTTGACTATATTGAAAGACTTGGTTAATACGGACAATTTTACTGCCTAAAAGTATTTCGCAATTCACTAAACTTTGAGTAATATGTTGTTTGTCTCTCGTTATACCAATAAGTTTTATTTTTCCATTTGCTTGCCATTGACTAGATAAAAAAGTTTTCATAATTGTTATTTCACTGCCTGTTGTTGAGTGTTAAAAAATGTATATTTATGAAGGAGAAAATCGTCATTTTACACTACAAGTTTTACTAACACCTTTACTTTTATGAATTTAACCTTCTTTTGATTTAATTCCGTGCGTTTTATTTTAATTAAGTATTTTATGTATTTTAGGAGCATTATAGTCATTTCACAATAAAGGAGANTATTAAAATAGGTAATTGTATGGTATATTCTATTCCATTGAAATATTGCCCAAATATTCTTACTACATTACTACTTATTATGGGTCTTGCTATTGTTAGGTTGTTTGTATTAGCTATTTGTCTATCAATGCTTAATCTTCTGGATGGACTTCCTCTTAAAAGGGTTCTTCCAGCAAAGCTTATTGGAATTATAGAATTTTCATTACTATTATTTAAAAATTGTTTCTTATCATCTATATTCAATTCATAAGTTATTGGGATCTTATAATCTTGCATAATAGGTTCTATAAGGGTTGCTATGTCTTCTCATTCTTTATTGATTTCTATGTAGGATTTATCTCCATAAACTTCTCCATAATTTGAATTACAAAAACTGTATAAGGCTGAATAATGTATGGTCATTAATCTGTTTCCTTCTTTCATCAAATTCTTTTTAAGTAATTTAAAGTGTAAGCTAAGTGTCTCGTCTATATTTCTATCTTTTATATCCACGCAATACCTAGGATGGCATGTAAATAATAATTTTGTATAACATAAATTTCCTTCTACTGTTCCTAAATGTCCTATGCTAGGATCATGGAACCGTTGATCATGTATTGACAGTACTATAGGACTGTCTATTCCTTCTTTAAAAAGAGATTTTATTAATATTTGGATTTCAGCTAGATATACATATTGTATTTTTTTCTCTTCTTGATTCATTTTTTACCTTTCTTAGAGCTAAATCTATGGTTCTTTTATTTATTAAACTAAATCTAATATTTCCTTCAGCTTGTGTAATGGTTATAGCTTTTTCTTGTTCATAATATTCATGTAGTACTATTCTTTTTCTTTTAAACAAATCTCTTAATTTTTGTAATATTCCATATTCTGGTTTCTCTACATTTAATTTTAAAAGTTTATTATACTTTTCTTTATTAAAAGTTGCTATAAGGCTATATCCGCTTTTATTCTCTTTTCTTTCTATTTCTTCAATATCTTGTATTTCTTCTGTTTCAATTATATCTTTTTTTATTCTGATTCATCTTCAGAATCTTTTACTATATATATTTCCTCTCCTTCATAATCTGACAAATTGCTTATTTCTTCTAACTCTTCTTGTATTGTGTTGAAATCTTTTTGCAAAATTCTAACTTTCTTTTTCTTACAATCGGTACTTATATGTCCTATTTCTCCGCAATTCCAACACTTACATTTTGTCTTATCTAATTGTTTCTTTTGATCTTTATATTGACCTTTATATTTTCTCTTATAGTATTTTCTGCCAGGTTTTTTGTATTTTCTTTTAAAATTAGTGTATTTCTTATATCTTTTCTCTTTTTTATATAATGTCCTTTTTCTTTTATACGGCATAGAGCAGCCCCATTGGGTTGGCATATCTGTCTTTTCACAACAGATTGTTGTTATATTTTTACTCTTTTTTATTAAATTTCTCTGGATACATATATCACTAAGTCTTGTATTTAGAAACCTTATCCTAGCTCCTAACGTATCTGGGAGTCTATTTAAAGTGTTATCTTTTGCATATTCATTAATAAAATAACTATTCCAAGGGTACGGTAATTTAGAGTAATATAGGTTTTTATAAACTTCTTGGTCTTCTAAACTTACATATTGCTTGTAATAGTATTTAGTAAATTCACAAGTATATTCTTTGATAAAACACATATTGCAAATCGTCAAATTCATTAATTTTAGCCTTGCTCTTTGTTTTTCATTATTAGCTTCTCGTTCTGAGTTTTCTAACCAATCTTCTCCTAAAATTTCACTTGCAATATATTCGACTATTCTTTCAATACCTAAGGCATTACTTCTTCTGAAAGCTATTTTGGTTGAATCTTTTATTAACATCTGTGTGTCATCACTTAATCCTCTCCACCAGTTAAATATATTTCCTGTAAAACTGGTTAATAGGATATCTACAAATATATCTATTTTTTCTTCATTTGTAGCTACATTCCAGTCATCATTAGTTCCATTGTATGTGAAGAACAGTTTCATTTGTATTCCCCATTCTGCTAGGGTTTTACGTGGATCTAATTTACAATCTAAGTTTAAAAATGCTCCAGTATTACTTATAGGAGTTAATATATCCTGATTAGGTGTAAATTCTTTTTTCCAATGTGTATTTTTAACAGTAGGTATATATTCATTTTTATTTGGTATTCTTTTTCAAAATCTTCTAAATCACTAAGGTTTATGTCACTGAATTTTTCAGTTAAATTTTCTAGTGTATCATCCATTACTCAGAGTTTGACTTAGATGGAGTTTGTTCTTTTATTTCTAATTTTTCTTTTCCCTTATCTTTCTTCGTTATTTCTGCTTTTAGTTCTTCAGATTCTCGCAATATTTTCGGATATTGTGTTTCCATAAATCAAGAATCATAACTACCTTTCTGGGGTTTTTGAATGGGTTTTTTAAAGCTTGTTCCGATTATTCCTGTTTTTAATATATCAAGTCTTTCTACCTTTTTATTTTTCTTTTGGCTTTTATGTATTACAGACATTTCAATTTTTATTTTTCCTATTTCTTTTAATTCTTTTAACGTAGTTTCCATAAAATTTTTGGGTACTAACTGATATTTTCCATTTTTAATGTATGTTACGTTGCACGTAACATAGGCTTAACCATATAACAAATATTATTTACTACGTACGGTCTTTGGCTACACACTTGGATTGCATCAGAGAGACCGCGGCAGCAATGTAGTAACCTCTTGACCACATGTCCTGCCATTAATCATTTGTGCTTTTTTGTCTACTACATCTGCTTCAATAGGATACCAGTGAAGTGAGGCATACATATCTTTCCAGTATAAATTCTTGCCAAAAAAACTTGTCATTTGCTGAAAAAATAATATCGAAAATTAAGTAATTAAAAAAAATTCAAAAATTTAGTAAAACAATAGGGTAAAGCCAGTAAAACATTGGCATAATATACAATTAATCAAAGTCTATATTTGCAACCAACAAAATTTGAAGAAAACAAATGCATAACTTTAGATAGACAATCTGGAGCATGGTTTCAGAACCAAATTGAATCAACAAATATTTACACACCAGTTTTTGCTGAAAAGCCAGTAGAATACATCACTGCTTATGGCCTAACAAATCACTGATAGAATACCTATTTATAAACACAAGCATTAATGAAATAGAACCATAGCCTTAGCAGATATGAATTAATTTGGAGGATCATAAACAATCCCAATATCACTGTGACACATATTAAAGATGGAGTTGAAACTATATTAGATGCATCGTCTCATTCTTTGTCAAATAATAATCTCTATATGCTAGCCTTATTCCTGATCATTTGACTGAAGCTAGGCTGCTGAGGTAAACTGCCAAATAATATGGTTTTAATCGTGTTGGAACAGGAATATCTTTAATCTCTTGGGTATCAAGTGTTGGAGAAAAATACAGTTTTTAAAAATTTTTATAAAACCTTTTAAGATCGCTCTCATACAATATATAAGAATTTGTAATCTAGAAATCGTACCTTGAAAATCCGATTTGGCTTTTTCTGCTAAAGTGATTTAGGCTCCCAGATCACGATCTGTCACTACCACTCATGTTAGATCACGATCCGTCACCACCATGCTTGTTAGATCACGAACTGTACTAATAATCTTCTAGGTTATGACTCAAGTTTGATCTGCACTTGACGTGTGGGCGCATTTTTCACTACTAAAGCAACTAGCATGAGAAAATTTTTCTCTCAAAATTAGAGAAAAAAATCTTATTCTCTAATCTGTATAAAGTGGCTGCTCTCTTTTCTTTAGAGAAAATAAGTCTTTTATATATCTATTTAGTGGAAACCGTAGGCTCCATTTTTATATTATTTAATTCTATTAAATTAAGTTTGATTTAAATTAAAAATAATAAACCAAAAGTAACGTTACTTCTTTCTTTTCATGGGGGCCTACCTTGTAAAATAACACAAGGACCCTTAGACACAAGTACATTACATGGAGTTTCCCACTAAATAATATATTTAGGTTTTTAACCCAAATAGCTAGTTATCTTGCTTATTAATTCAGTAGTGGCGCAGTCAATTAAATGAGCTAACTCGGGGATCATTTGGGAACATACAATAATGGCTATAATAATTAGGCATGTAATTAAACTAGCTCAATTATTTAATTCCAAATCTACTCCACTAAAAGATTGGAACTGACCTCCATAATTGTATGCTCGAATAATAATTTGTCTCAAGCCACACTGATTTCTTTATTGCACAATCCTTTGTACCACATCATTAATTAAATCGATATCTCAACTGTCCAATCAATTTAATTACATCTTATTCCTTGATACTTACTGGTTTTCTCTAATGATCATTTTCAACATACTAAATATGTTGACACACTCTGGCCAGAGAATTTTATGATCAAGTGCCGAAAACCCATCAAGAGATGTGTTGTACAAATTCTTTATTGTTAATTTGTAACTTCAATACTTATAAATGCTCCCACCAAGATACTGGGTAATCTTGATAACAATTGTGTGTCGTGCTCATTGGTAACTCAAATGGAATAACAATTATAGAAATTATAACTAACTCAAGATTAATATTACAGTAAAATCAATGTCTATGAGATTTAATAAGTCTGACAGTCATTTCAAGGTTAATTAAATCTCATAAGTGATCATGTTCAATGTAATCGTACTGCATCAATAAATTCATACATGATTAAGACAAATCATTCAATGAATTCATTACAGTCTAAACCTAAATAAAGTGCCCAACTTTATTTATCAACTGTCAACTAAATTTATTTAATCATAAGATAACTTGTATTTATGTCTTCTATGAATCCACATGGTGATCACATAAATACATATAATATGATTAAATGGACTTTAATCAAAATATTAATGTAATTAAGATATTTGAATAAAATAAACTCATTTATGTTATTAATCAGAAAAATTATTTATTACAATTAAATAAACACATATACTTTTAATGATCATATTTTCCCAACATCAAGATTGTAGCAGCACATCATTCCATCCTTGCCGTGCATGATAAGCTCATTATTCCAAAATATTAATGGACTTCGAAGTCTTGGATTGGGTCCAATCATTAACAACTTTTTCCAAGTTGCATTGGCACCAAATTCATCCCGTATCCATATTGTGAATGAACAAGGACACTCGTAGGTATTATGAAGGTACGCAAGAGATTCGTTGAACACCATAAGCCTAAAATCTTCTCCCTCATCATAACAAGGCATTGATAGCTTTTGGAAGACCTCATCGCTCATGTCAAATGAAAGGATGAATTTTGTGTGCTCCTTAAAAAAATCACCATATGCCAACCAGTAAGAAGCTCCATTGATGTATAGACCACCAAAACCAACATAGTCAAAATTGTCAGTTCCTAAAATGTTCATGGTGTTGACCTCTCTCCAGGATTTTGTACTCAAGGTGTTCACCTTGACCCTATGAAAAACGGAATTATCTATAACACGATGGATGATTACAACTTCGTAATCATTGGATTTGTGGTCATAACCAAAGCCAACACAAGCCGGAAACTTCTTCA
The DNA here is from genome assembly GCA_002013955.2 of Citrus medica. Taxonomy (NCBI): domain Eukaryota; kingdom Viridiplantae; phylum Streptophyta; class Magnoliopsida; order Sapindales; family Rutaceae; genus Citrus; species Citrus medica. Next base: position 310,031 of record MKYO02016343.1, read on the forward strand.
GACCACGTGAACCTACTGAAGGAAGGATAAGGGTTTCAGGGAGTGCTTTGATTTCTCTGGTGGCTAGGTTAGCTAAAAGGAGTTCACCGTTACAAAAAGCAAGAAATATTATTCCATGGCAATGACCCAAGAACCTACAAAACATTAACTCCCTAAAGAAAGGAAAATCAACAGTCTTCCAAACAGCAGAAACATGATCCTGACCAGCTGATGTTCCTGCTTTCTTGTCAAAAGAGAGGAAGGACAAGAAATCTTTTACTTTGCCAGGACCAGTGACAATCAAGCCCTTGAAAAGAACACCAGTGTTCTTGCTATGTATCTGATTGTGGAGTTGCTTAGTTACAAAGCTGGGGTGTGGAATTAGAGAGCACCATGATTTTTGTACACATTTGGATTGCATCAGTGCGTCCACCGGCAGCACTGCAAGAATCGTAGTCACCAATTCTTGAGGTAGATCTCTAAACCTTGCCATTAATTTGTGTTTTTTCTTCTTCTAATATATCTGCTTTAATAAAATATGAGTGAAATAAGACATATCTTTCGCAACGTAAGTTGCTGCCAAAATACTTATCATTGTAGGAGAATTAATGTTGGAAACGGAGAATGACACTTTCCCCTCGCAGTTTTTTTGTATTTTACCGTTTACCCACACCGTCATTACCCTTTTGATGCAAAATTTATGTGTCACGCAACAACGACCTTTTCCGGTTAAAATTTTCACGTCAATAGAGTAGTCGGTTATAACTACTGCAGGGAAAAAGTACCGTTCTCCTTTTGAATACATAAAACAATGGTGTAAAGTGTTAGCATATGTGCTGAAACAGAGTTATAGCGTGGACATACTGGAAGCACCTAGATGCACACACAGCAGATACTTCCTTATGCTGAGCTGGCAGAATTCTAATAATAGCTTCAATTAGTTATTCCAGCTGATATATAAACTGTAGTGAACATTCATTTCACGTGTGTAACAATAATAAAAGATTCATATTCCTCTTCAAACTTTTCTCTCGTTTTCTTGTTATTTTCTTACTTAACAAACACATTCTTTTACATTTTCTCACATGGTATCAGAGCCAATGGCTAACACAAATCAAAACACACAATCCTATAACTTCATTACACCTATCAAACTTGATCAAAACAACTTTTTGGTTTGGAAAAATCAAGTTTTAGCTTCAATCAAAGGGAATGGACTAGAAGGCTTTATAACTGGAGCAAATCAATGTTCGGATCAGTATTGTAATCAAATCAATGAAGCATAAGTTCTACAAATGCTGGATCCAATTCCAGAACTGGGAATCTTGCATTTGCCACCTGGATCAGAACAGATCAATTGCTCCTCAGCTGGATGTTTTCATCGATTTAGGAGAATTTGCTGACATCAGTTATTCACTGTGTTTCCTCCAAAGAACTGTGGGATTCACTTACTCGAATGTTTGTTTCTCAGACTCAGGCAAGAATAATGCCACTCAAAATGCAACTTCAGACTGCAAAAAAAGGTTCTATGCCGATGACTGCATATTTTTCTAAAATGAAACTTTTAGCTGATAGTCTTGCTATTGTTGGAAAGCCTGTTGAACATAATGATCTGATAACCTATATTTTGACTGGTCTGGATTCACAAGATTATGAATCACTGGTTACTACATTGCTTGCAAAAGGAGAAAATATGAGTCTGGATGAATTATATGCTGTATTGTTGAGTCATGAAATGAGGTTTGATTAGAAGAAAGGAAAATTAAGTGATGATGTTATGCATAATCTGACTGCTAATGTTGCACAAAAGAATCAGGGATTTTGTAAAGGTAATTTTGGTTATCAGAGAGGTATAGGAGGTTTTGGTGGTAATACACAAAATAATTTTGGAAATGGAAGTAATGGAGGAAATAATATGTCGATTAAGCCAAATATAGTTTGTCAGATCTATTTTATTCCAGGTCATGGTGCAACCAAGTGCAAAAACAGGTATAATTCTGCTTTTGTTCCTCAAAGAGGTCTTGGAAGAGGAAATTTTAGACATGTATTTAATCAATATAGTAGAGGATTTAATCAAAATAATGCTGGTCAAAGGCCTTTCAATAATTTTGGAAGAGGTAGTAATGGTGCTTTCTCTGGTAATTGTGCCTTCTCGAAAGGATTTGGCTATCAAGATTATCAAGGTTATATTGCTTATCCAGAATCAACACAATCAGATCATGCTCCTGGAATACCTCTTGGTTCATTCTACTCAGGTCCTAGCAATCCTGCTGCTTTCAACTGCTATAATGGAATAAATAATGATCAGAAATTTAATCAGAATCAAAACTCTGTTGCTCCATTCATCTATTCACCTGAAGTAATTGAAGATCCATCATGGTACATAGATAGTGGAGCATCTAGCCACATCACAAATGATTCGAGTAAACTTCTTGACTTGCAGCCTTATTTTGGATCAGAAGAATTACTTGTAGGAAATGGAAATGGCTTGAAAATCAAACATATAGGATTTGTTTTGCTTGCTACATACTCACACAAACCCTTGTTACTTAACCATGTTTTACATGTGCCTCACATAACTAAAAATTTGCTAAGTGTGTCTCAACTCTTGACTGATAACAATGTTCTTGTTGAATTTATTGATAATGTCTGCCTCATTAAGGCCAGGAACTCAGGAATTCTTTTTCTTAGAGGTATTGCTAAGGAAGGCTTGTATCAGATTCAAGATGTTATCTCCTCAAACTTTGAAGTCTTTAAGTCAACTCTTTTAGCTTACTACTCTCAAATTCTTATTCATAAGCATTTGTCTATGTTTGCTACTCTTTCTACTCCTGATGAGTCAAGCTAAGTTCAAGTCAATCAAAAACTTTAGCTTCTTCAAGTAATGTAGTCTGGAAGCCTACTGCTATGTCAGTGTCTAACCATTCAATAGATGTAAATTTGCTTCATCAAAGGCTAGGACATCCACCCATACATATTCTCAAAACTGTAATGAAACATTGTAATACATTTGTTGATCTTAATAAAACTTCAAATTTGCCTTTTTGTACTGCCTGTCAACTTGGTAAAAACCATTTTCAAGTCTTCAACATTTTGGTTCTGTAAAAACCAAAACCACAGCACCATTGCAACTCATATATGCAGACCTCTGAGGACCCTCTCATATAACATCTACTCAGGGTTACAATTATTACTTTCCATACTAGATGACTTCAGCAGATTTACTTGGTTATTTCCCTTAAAAGCCAAGTCTGATGCATTACAAGTTTTTACAATGTTCAAAACCTTTATTGAACAACACCTTGACAGGAAAATCAAAATTGTTCAAACTGACTAGGGGGTGAATTCAGATCTTTTTATTCCTTATTAGCTGCTTTTGGGATTCAGTTTAGGCACCCTTGTCCTCATATCCATCATCAAAATGGAATGATAGAAAGGAAACATAGACACATTGTAGATGTTGGTTTGACTTTGCTAGCTCAATCCAAATTACCCTTGCATTTCTGGTGGAATGCATTCCACACAGCTGTGTTTCTTATAAACAGATTACCTACACATGTTCTAAACAATGTATCACCTTTCTTCAAACTCTTTCAGCAGCATCCAGATTACTCAATTTTAAGAGTTTTTGGATGTGCATGTTATCCCTACCTTAGACCCTATAATAGACATAAACTTGAGTTCAAGTCTAGCAGATGCATATTCATAGGTTACAGCCCACATCACAAAGGCTATCAGTGTCTTCATTCATCTAGGAGAGTGTATGTTTCAAACCATGTAATTTTTGATGAAAAATCATTTCCATATCAGTCAGGTGTTGATTTTTCTTCAGTCACAAATTCAAGTCTATCAAATTCTGATACAACATCCTCATCTTCCTCAATGCAAGTCTTTCCAGTACCTTTTTCAGCAACTGAATTCCAAGAACCTCCACCTCAAGGTTCTCATCATATTTCATCTCCTTCATTCATTAATGTTTCACCTATACTTTCTTCAAGTAATCAAGTCCCTGTCACAACAGAACCTAATACATCCTCTTCATCTCAACCTCTTCATCAATTACCAGCATCACAGCACTCTGGTCATCCTATGATCACTAGGTCTAAAGCTGGTATTTTCAAACCAAAAACATATCTTACTGCTCTTCTGTTGAAACCCTCTGAACCAACCTCTGTAGCACAAGCTTTAACAGATCCTAAATGGTTTGAAACCATGAAAGAAGAATTTAATGCTCTTCAAGAAAATCAAACTTGGATTCTTGTTAAACCTACAATACTTGTCAAAGTAGTTGGTAATAAGTGGGTATTTAGAATCAAGTATAACTCAGATGGATCAGTATCTAGATACAAAGCAAGACTTGTTGCTAAGGGGTTTCATCAGACATATGGGGTTGACTATAGTGAAACTTTCAGCCATGTTATTAAGTCATCTACAATAAGAATTGTTCTCAGTCTGGCAATGATGAATAGATGGTTAATAAGACAAGTTGATGTCAATAATGCCTTCTTAAAAGGCATCCTTGCTGAAGATGTATATATGGAACAACCAGAAGGATTTTTTGACCCTTCTAAGCCTCATCACATCTGCAAACTTAAAAAAGCTCTCTATTGATTAAAACAAGCTCCAAGGGCTTGGTTTGATAGATTCAAATCTGCCATGACTATACAGTGGAACTTTGTTAATTGTAAATTAGATTCATCTTTATTTTACAAGTGGGATAAAGGTCACGTTTTGCTGGTTCTGGTGTATGTAGATGACATAATCATCACAGGTTCTAATTCACTTAGTGTGCTGCAAGTAATTTCTGATATGCAGGTCACTTTTGCTCTTAAAGATTTAGGAGAGCTTAGTTACTTTCTTGGTGTTGAAGTAACAAAAACCAAAGAAGGTATTCATCTTTCACAAAGCAAATATATTGTTGATTTGCTGGCAAAACAAGGTATGGATAGCTGCAGTCCAGTACCTACACCAATGGCTACTTCTCATCAACTTACAAAACACTCAGGCACTGAAATTGAAAATTCCTATCAGTATAGAAGTGTTGTTGGGGCACTGCAATATGTGACATTGACAAGGCCAGACATAGCCTTTACAGTGAACAAACTAAGCCAATTTCTGGCAGCTCCTACAACAGAACATTGGCAAGCATGCAAGAGGCTGCTGAGGTATCTTAAAGGTACAATCCATTTTGGTCTCCAGCTATACCACAGTGGCAATTTACAAATAACTTGCTTCAGTGACTCTGATTGGGCGTGTGACAGAGATGACAGAAGGTCTGTAGCAAGTTATACAGTGTATCTTGGCTCAAATTTGGTGTCATGGTCTTCAAAGAAGCAGCATGTAGTATCTAGATCTAGCACAGAATCATAATACAGAGCTCTGGCACTGGGTACAACTGAGGTTTTGTGGATTCAAGCCTTACTTACTGAATTAAAGTTTAAAACATAAACAACTCCAGCTATGTGGTGTGACAATCAGAGTGCTATATCCTTGGCTACTAATCCAGTTTACCATGCAAAGACCAAACACATTGAGCTGATATTCATTTTATTAGGGAGAAAATTACAACAAAACAAATTTTAGTCAGCTTTGTTCCCAGTGAGGATCAAACAGCTGATGTTCTTACTAAAGCTCTGACATATGGCCAATTTCAATATCTTAGATCCAAGCTGAATGTTCTTCCTGGACCATTCAACTTGAGGGGGGATGTTAGCATATGTGCTGAAACAGAGCTATAGCGTGGACATACTGGAAGCAACTAGATGCACACACAGCAGATACTTCCTTATGCTGAGCTGGCAGAATTCTAGTAGTAGCTTCAATTAGTTATTCTAGCTGATATATAAACTGTAGTGAACATTCATTTCACGTGTGTAACAATAATAAAATATTCAGATTCCTCTTCAAACTTTTCTCTCGTTTTCTTGTTATTTTCTTACTTAAAAAACACATTCTTTTACATTTTCTCACATAAAGCAAGTAAGAATTTGGGCGTAAAGCAAGCTGCTGGAAAATTCGTAACATGATTGTAAATAAATATACTAAGTAGTTGCAATTGAAAGTTTTCCCATTTTCCCAAATACAAAAACTCTAGTTTCTCAGTATCAAGGGATGAAAGCATCAAAAACTCATATTTGACTTTTAAATATATAATTTTAATCAAACCCTAGTAGCAAATAACCAAGTTTTCAGTCGAGATAGAGATTCACCTGGAGCTCGTTTGGTGTTTCTGGAAGGGAAGATGAAGCCAATAAATTGTAAACTCTTAATAATTTAATTGTAATTCTCGAAGTTACTAGGATTGACAGTCCAAACAGATAGAGCGAGTGAGGTAGAAAGAGACTTTTAAGAGTGAGAGAACCCGCCAAACACTGGCCATTTGGCTATGTAACTTGTCTTTTCTATTTTGGAAACGAAAAATAGCGAAAAATTAAATGCTTTTGGCAGCCTCGACATTTTTCCCAAAAAGAAAAAAAAAAACAGGGAGAATAAAAGAGCTATCTACATTTAAAAAAAAAACCATAAACATTATTATATTTTCTATCTCCGATTTATAACTAACAAAAATTGAACAAAAAAATATTTCTAATATTTGAGAAACAACCTGAAAGATAATTAAAAGATGAGTATAGTTTTAGAACCAAACAATCCGTATATACATCAGTGCAAATGGCCTGATTACACAATCACCTATAAAGTACATACTTGTAAAGCCAACAGTAACACGATTCAATACATATGCATCAATGAAAAGTAAAACCATTATCTGCTCCAATATGAGTTTATACCAAGGATCACAAACAAACCCAATATGACTGCCACATAGGATGCACCACAACTTCAATGTACTGCCACCATATCAATTGCAGATTATATTCTTCTTTATCACCACCTGCTGATATTGCTGCTGGTATCAATGCAACGCTGCATTAATTACTTTTTTATCAATGAACCACAAAGATCAAGATCTCCTCTATAACTGCTTTCATCAAACGTATCAAATTGCCCTGATCTGGGGTTGGGCCAGACAAGTTGTTGTATGACACTTTTAAGTTAGATAAAATAATGAGCTGAATCAGTTGAGGAGGAACTTGGGCACTAAATCTTATGTGGGAAAAGTCCAAGCCCTCTCATCATATTTATATTAGAAAAGCTCTCCGTTATGAGTTATGGGATAGATAATTCCCTCTCAAAAGACGAATACGCAGATTTGAATACTTACTGATTTGATGAGGAATTGTACCAAAAAATTGATTATCCCTCAAATCTAGAGTCATTAGTTCAGAGCTTTTAGACAACGCATTTGCAATTGAACTGTTAAGAAAATTCTTTTGCAAATGACTGCTTCAGCGATGATAAAATATTGAAGGAAGATGTCAAGTACCTAGATAGGCTATTTTTAGAGACATCTAAAATTTGAAGCGTTTTAACGTTGCTAAGTCCGACGAGAGGGTGGTTACCTTCCAAATGATATTTTGACAAAGAGCCTGAAGATTTGGCAAGTTACCGATCCAACGAGGAATATATATGACCGGATAGCATATTGTTAGATACGTCCAAGACAAATAATTCGGTGGAGTTCAACAACCCGGATTTAATCATCCCACTAAAAGTATTTTTGTCCAAACATCACCATTGCGAATTCGTCAAGTTCATAAAATTGACAAAAGATCTGCCCGTAAAAGTTATTACATGACCAGTGCAAGAACATGAGTGAAAGCCAACCACTGACGAATGGCGCAGATAATTCACCTGAAAGCTTGTTTATAGACAAATCCAGAAAATCGTTTGGAATAGGGAATATTACCTTCATAATTATATCTTGAAAATTGTTTCTTGACATACCTAATTTTCTGGGGAAGCTTACTAGTGAAACTATTACTAGAATGATCTAGATGACCAAGCAAATCATGTTTGGCATTGGGGAGTCGAAGAATTCCTGAGAATAGTTTGTGCCACATAGTCAAAACTTCTAGTTTTGGGTTGTTTTGTACAAACAAGTTGGGAAATTGCCGGCCAACTTATTTTGATAGAGAAAAATAGGATAAAATAAAATAAAATAAAATATCTAGAATTATTTTTGGAAGACAAACTTTTGAACATAGAATTTCTAGTATCATAATATAATCTCCTCATTTTCAAGATCCTTTATTTACAATTAAAGTTTTCAGAAACTAGAATTGAAAGACATTGCCTAGCATACCATGGAGATAAACTGATTGTGCATAATGTTACGAGATGGAAAGCTGAGATTAGAAAACATGTCAAATTTAAAAAAAAAAAAAAAAAGCCCTGTTAGTTTGAATTTCGAGAAAGGAAAACTGATGAGTATAAATTACTAGTATGTGTGCATATATATATACACACAATACATACATACATACATATAGATATATATATATATATATATATATATATATACATATATATAACAACATTGGAAACGATCCAAATTTATTCAGATATAAGTAAACATTACAAGCTTCAACCAAAAGGATCCGAGGCTATTTTATTTAATACATACTTAATCATAAAGACTAAGGTATATATAGCTCGGTCCGTTTAGTAGGAATAATTAAAACCGCATACAAGGACACTCATTAAAGATACATTTTATTTTAAGCAACCTGCAAAACCAAGAGCAGAGAGTCTTAGAGAGTAATTAAAAAATTAACACACACATGGCGCCGCTGCTGGAACAATCTTAACAGACAAAGCCGGCAGATTATTAGGAAGTACAGCCAGATTCTGAAGGCACACAGCGTCTGGTGAAAGGCCGATATGGTTGCAGAGTCTGCCGCAAGTCGAACAAACTGATGGACAATAAATAATCCTGTAAGTGTTTCTTCCACCATCACTCTCGAATTTAAACCAATCTAGCAACGTGTGGCCTCCCGGGTTTCCTTCAACTCCCCCATCTGTTATAAACCATTGCGTAAGAGAGTTGTCGTAATTGTCCACTGACCACGATGGCTTGCCGGGTAATGCTGAGAAAATAAATTTCAGGTCACTCCATTGCATGACAATGTTGTCACTCGAATAACCTGCCTGTGAAAATCTTATTTTGATTCCATGATTACTAATATTAGGATGTAGGATAACATCCATAAGCCCATTTCCGTGTCTGCCCGTGATTAAGCTAATGCCACCATAGCCACAACTTCTGCCAACATCACCCTTGGCGTTGGCTGGGATAACGTAGTAATCCATGCTAGTTTTGACAGCATTGCCATTGGTATCAGTCACGGGCTTCTCTGAGCTACCTTTTGTGGCAATATAGGCATTACAATTAGGTACGGCGTTATTTTCAATCTGAGATTGGGAATTGGCAATGACCGGTATTGTGGCTAAGGCGAGGAGAGTGAAGGAGAAGGAAAGCAGTGCTGTTGTTGTTGCTGCTAATGAAGAACTCTTCATTTTGGAAATTTTGATTATTCTATTTGGATAGCTGTTGAATTAACCCGATGGAGAAATGATTGAATTTATAGACAGTTGAGCTCAGAGTATAAGGTCTCTTTGTGACACACAGCCGCATCTGCACGCATACAAAATTCATGCATGCAAGAATCACGATTGATGGAATTTTATTTCCTTTAAAAAGATATTCACACTGTCTCAAATAAACACATGCATACACAGTCTTATTGCATCAATATGGTCCCCTGCTCTCTCACTCACTCGATAAAAGCCAAACGGCTTCTTCTTAATGTCCCTACACTTCTGGACTCTTTTGGAGTCATCTCACTATCTCAAAAAAGCACATACTCTTCTCGTATCAAAATGGTCCCCCAATCAGCCAATCTCACTCACTCCAATTCTACAGTAAACGCCAAACGGCTTCTTCTTATTATCCCTACATTCCTGGACTCTTTAGAATCATCTCTCTATCATGATAAAATCTTGAATATTAATAGCCTAACTTCACCAGCATCTCCACTGACGCCGATATAAGGAATCGACATTTTTCTTTTCTTTTCTTTCCTTTTTTTGGGGGGAAAGAGTCCAAATTCGTTGAGTTCCGCTTTGCTATCGAGGTCTCTGGTCTTACTATGAATCTTAGATCTGCACCGAAACACTTGCCAGCCACAAGTGCTTCCGCGGCCCCCTTTCTTCGGCAAGGGTTAACCCAAAAAAAAAAAAAAATCTGGGAAAGAAACAGTAGAAATAATGGAAAATGAAGAAGAAAAATTCTGCGGAAATTGAAATGCTGTAATGAACAAGTATGGTTTTTGAAGAGTAAAGCAAGCAACAGAGAGAATGTTTGTTTGCTTAGATATCACAAAAGTAAAAGAGAACAAACCCTACCACCAACGATAATTCAGCGATAAGCAAGAGAAGAAAACTGCTTATCGGTATGAGTGGGGTCATTTGCACTCTAGAGAAATACTATGAACCATCATAATTTATTAAAAAAATACCATGAAGCATGTTACTATTCAGAATAATATTGGATAATAAAATATTACATTATTACTTTTAACACTCATCCCTTTCAACATTCAATTATTTTATGTAAATCCTAAAAATTTGTCGAAGTTAACTCTATCTCTCTTCTTTCTCTCTCTCTCTCAATTGAATGGGCTTGGCGTCAAGTCGTGCTCTTTTACAGAGTATAGATGAAATAAACATACAAATTCGTTTCACAAACTAGTGTAATTACAAGTTTCGACAATTATTTTTATAATAAAATGTCTACAATTTTCAAAATTAATAAATTGTAAGAATTTTATAATGTATTTTTTAAGAACTCAATAAAAGTTAGGATGATCAAAACAGAGGCCTAAGACCATCAGTTTTAATGGCTTGTAGTTCATCTTAAGAATTTTCTGTTAGGTGTGCCGAATATTTTTATGGATGTGTAGAGTTAATGAAAAAAACTAATTTGAACGGCTTAAATGAGGATATTTTTTATATTTTATAAAGGTTATAGAGTAGAAAATTTATTTTTAAAATCTTATATACGAGAGTGTAGAGAGTAATAAAATATTTAAAATATATTTTAGAGTAGAGATAGTCACATCATTTCAGTATCTCCTTTTTGTTTGTTTATTAAAGTATTGGTCAACTTCATTCATTCAAGCTTTTGCTTTTTTTTTTTTAATCTTTATCAGCTAAGGCATCTTAAAAAGCTTTTAATTCCCCTGTAAGCTTTGTCAGTATTCTTTTCAACTAGACAGGATACACGTAACGTATGTGCCAGAATCTAACAAATCGAGTTCAGAAAACAAGTAGTCTTCGTATTTTGGTTCACAAATAATTTTTATTTATTAAATGTACTATGATTTGTTGTCGAAAGCAAAAAAGTTTCTAGCAATCTAAATTAAGAAATCATTATTTTGTGACACTGCAAATTATCGTTGTTTGGGTTGGATTTTTCTGGTAGTATCTCGAAAAATAATCGATCTTAATCTATTCAGAATTTATTGTTGTTGAGCTGACCTCATAAGTACAACCTAGAGCTTATGTTGGTGACCTGTTTTACAAGTACGATCTAAGGTCTATGTGAATGACTTAGTTTAATAATACAACCTCAAGTCTATATGAGTGACCGAGGAATTCATCTGTCCGATCTTAAAGTGAAGTAATCCGACCTCAAAATTTCATTTGTCTAACTTGAGAATTAGCTTGGCATGAAAAATTTCTAGTCAAGAGAACGTGACCTAATTTATAGGGAAGTTGTGTGCCACGATCTATTTAAACCACCTCCAACTGACAACCACTTGCAACTGCTGAAGAAAGCGGGCTGAAGTTAAGAAAGTAATCGTCCACGACCAAGAGCCTATTTAAACTGAAGCGCGCATCAGGTGAAGGGGTTAGAAAAATAAACCAAAATTATATAAGTCACGTATCTAAATGCTTTAACATTCCCTAGAAGATTTTTAGCTTCTTTATCAGAAAAATTCCTTGATTTTCACTTTTCAAGATTCTTCCTTCTCGTTTGTCTTTCTCTTATACATAATTTCTGATTTAAGCATCGGAAGGTCTACGCCGGAACCCCACCAGCGTATCCTAACCGTGTTTTCTAGTTGGCAGGTATATAAAGTTGCGTTCAAACCAACGTTTGAGTTTGGATTCACGCTGTGATTCTCCAAAAAAAGGAAAATTCAGCTGTTGAGGTCGTTTTTCGGCATCAACAATTGTAAATTTTTAAAAACTAAACTTAAAATAATTTTTCAGCAACAGTTAGGAATAAACTTGTCTTCATAATATGTGCATGAAATAGTTTATTGACCAACAGTCGATAGAAATGGCGGACCATCAGCGACACTACACTCAATCATTCCTTCTTGTTTTCTGCTAAAAGATTATAATTTTCAAAATTTTGACAGTGAATTGTTTAATTTTTACACACTAAGTTCCTTTGACCATGGTTGACGGTGAAATCAAGAATTGATTCAAGTTCAAAACATTATTTTCAGTAGAAAAGAACTATAGCCATGTACGTGCTCTTTGTTTAGTATGACATTAACTAGAGTTACGCCACTTCGGCCTTGGTCGAAGTGGTGGGATGCTGCCCTCACATTCAAGCCCCCACAAAAGAATTGTGGGGGCTAAATATTCTTAAATAGCTATAAATTCTTCTCTCTTGCGAAATGTGAATGGAGTAGGGATATCCCTCGTCTGTGAGGGGTTATTTGTCTGAGCATGTACTTCATAGAATTTAATATAATAATATAAGTTCCAATCATGTATATCTGATTGTAAATATTAGTGTAATATCTGTTATAATAGCAGTTGTTGTAAATATATGTGTAATGCAGTAATCTGATGTGTAATTCGTATTATAAAAAAAAGAAAAACTAGAGTTACAGTAGACTAAAGCAACTAACAATTGTTGTTTGCAAATATTCAAAGACAGCTTTGTCATCATTTTCTTCATATCATGTGCAATTCAAAAACAAGAAACTGAAACGAGCAAATAAATAAATATAAACCACTACAAACTAAATACAGCCATCCAACATAAATCATACTCAAAATACTCAAAATACTCAAAATACTCAAAATGTGAGAATTTTTTTTTTTTTGTAAATTTATGGGAATAGTTGTGCAAATAGTGAAACTTTAGCTTGGCATTCTTTTATGTTATCATAACTCAGATACAATGTTTTCAAGTTTCTAAGTTTTGCTAGTCCTGCACCAAGAAAGAAGAAATGTGTGCATATATATGGGTACAACAGTAGTACTGTACCACTTCTTTTGTCTTTTGTGATAAATTTTCATACAAACCCTCCACTCACTTTTATTTACTATTTGTTTCATAATTATTAAGCTAATTTCTATCTGCATTTATAAGTATATTTCAATTAGCACCTTCTACTGTATCATATTTGTAAATTTTTATCCAATATTACATTTGTATCACAATACCGCTCTTTGCTATTTTGGAATTGAATCATTGGCATGTTTAATTTAAAACGGTACACTCCTTTTTAATTACATTTTTTAAAATTTCAATTTTTTTTACATCCACTATTAAATTTCATTTAATACTTTACACTCTTTTTGTTTCATTTTTTTAAAATGATATGGTACTTTTTTCTTACATTCACAACAAATTATGTAATTCTAATAACTCTATTACAAAAAAATATTATAATTTTTCGTACTTTTATTTTTATCATGTTATTTAATCCTTTAATTTGCTGTTGTAAATAATAATTCATCATCTGTAAATGGGTGCTGGATTAATTTTATGCAGTATAGACTAACTGACATTATATTATTAAAAAAATTTATTATTACATAAGAAGGATAAAAATTTTACTAAAATGTAGTTTAATATAGCCTAATGTGATAAACATAATGCAACACAACCTAATAAAACAAATAATGATGAACCAGATGCACCCATAAGATAAAAATACTTGAAATAAAAAATATGATAAAAATACAAGTAAAAAAATTATTATAAAAAGAGTGTAAAATGTTGAATAAAATTTGATAGTAGATTAAAAAAAATGCTAATATTAAAAAAAAAGGAGTGTGAGGTTCTAAATTAAACATGGCAATTATTCAATCTCAAAATAGTAAAGAAGGGGTATTGTGATACAGGTGCAATATAGAATAAAAATAATATTAAATAGGGCAAGGTGCTAATTCAAATGTGCTCATGGATACAAGTGGAAATTAGCTTAATACTTATGAAATAAAGTTTAAATAAAAGTGAGTGGAAGGGATTTTAGGAAAATTTCTAGTGTGGAAGGGGTTTTAAGAAAATTTCTCGTAGAGCTGTCACAAAAGATAAAAGAATTGGGACGCTACCACCGTTTTAACCTAGCTAAATCCAATTCAAGATCTTGCTTATCTATTTATTTTTCTCATAAATAGATAAGCAACTTTCTACAAATTGAATTGTTAGTACCCAGTCCTGTCACGGATCCGCTTATTCTATTTCCTCGTAGATGAATAATTTTCAAGTTTGTCAAATTTACAAATCCTACAAGAAGAAAAAAGAATATGAGGAAGCGTCTTCACAAAACATTAAAGAAAAATAGGAAATGAATAGTTTCATCATATACCTTAACTTATAGTAATTCGACAGTTATTAGATCCAATCTTCTCAAAATTTGTCAAATTTGCCAATCCTACATGGAGCAAAAGAAAATATAATTACTTTAGAATTAGTTTTAAGGGTATATATAATATACTGTAGAAACTTTTTAGTGATTAAATTCAAATCTCACTATACGTTTAGTTACCTTGTTACTAAGCCATTTATTGGGTCATTACTTAGATCCAACACTTATAGATTTGACAAAATTTGCTATTAATCCTGCTCAGAGAACATAAATTTTGAAATAAATAGATAGATTGGTTAAGATTAAATGCATGTAAATTCTGGTAAAGAGCATATATATATATATATAGAGAGAGAGAGAGAGAGAGAGAGAGAGAGAGAGAGACCCCTTCCATAGGTTTGAAACCTACAATTGAATTGGATTTAAGAATAAGATAGTGGTAAGTGAGGTCATTGTAGTCGAATGAGGTAATGCACTGGCGTTGAACCAATTATTCTCAATATTTAATATTTAAGATCTTAAGCTGCTTCAAACTCTCAAAGCTAAGGTAAGCTGCGAAGACATATGCAGTATTGATTATTAGTCCTATATATGACCCGAAGATAGATAACCCCACGGGGCACGACTGACCGAGTGTTTTTTAACTTTTTTTTTTTAGCCTTTTGGTACCTAAATTTGATTCATTAAAAGGTAGGAAAGATTAGTCCTATATATGACCCGAAGATAGATAACCCCACGGGGCACGACTGACCGAGTGTTTTTTAACTTTTTTTTTAGCCTTTTGGTACCTAAATTTGATTCATTAAAAGGTAGGAATTCGAAACCTGGCTCAGTCCTAGTTTTAAGAAGAATAATTAAAAAGAAATTAATAAAATTTAGATTTATATATTTATGTTTATTTCTCTTATTTTATTTTGAATTTTTTTACTGCAAGCTTTTAGTTTTAACGTGGAGTTCTTTATTGTATTGCATTTCATGCATTGGTAGTTTATTGTTAGGTTTGTGTTTGATTTATTTATTTTATTTTATGAGGGTGAGACTTATTACATCTTCTCCCATCTAGGTATCGTTTTCTCTTTTCTTTTCTTTTTTTTTAAAAAAAAATCCTACCTCGTACTGGGTTTACCAAAATAATTGATATACGTATGTATATTTGTGCTCTTAAAAGCCTTCAATATAATTACAAGATAAATTTAGAAGTGGAGATCCATCATATATAGACGTAATTAATTTTGTTCAGCGGTTTACCACTAAGTATTAAGTAAAAGTTGAATCAACCGTCGTGTGGTGCCGTCGCAAATTCGCAATTAACTCACTTCCAAACTCAACAATCAGAGATTCTATCATCATCAACCCATAAAGTAAGAACTTAGTCTGCTAAGTCCCTATCACCTATTGATATAATAAAGAAGCTCTTGATTTCCAACAGACCATTCGTCTATTTATCAAAGCAAGCTTTGTATGCTTGCAATTGAATCAAAGCTATGACAATCAAAGATATTGTGAACTTAATAATGAAGAAAACTTCCATTGCAAGGCAATCTTTCATATAACTATAATTTCATTGATTCAGGCAATTGTTTTAACGTTGGGGATATCAATTTTGAAGGATTACTACTGCAAGGAAAACGGGCATATCTGACAATTTTCAATTGTGAAATAACGGTGTATTTGACGATTGTAAACTGGCAAATATTCTTTCAGTGTCAAATATCTTTATTTGACAATTTTAATGAGTGATGATATCTCCACCCTACATTTTTTTGTGAATCCACTTTATTTTTAAAAAATAATTAGAAAAATTGTACATTATTTTAAAAAATTTTGAATCAAAAAGAGTTTTAGAGAATTAATTAACTAAATCTATGTTAATTCACTTTTTTGTTACTTAGATTTACTTAGTATATTTGTTATAAAGATTGTTTTGACATAAGATTAAATTGATTATTTTACCCTTATAAAGTAAAATTATCAAGAATTTACTTTAACTTCAATTTTTTTTTCTAATTTGTACCAAACTCATTGTTTCTAATACTACTTTATTAGTGTGATTATTATTTTTTAATTAAACTAATATAGTGTCTTGATAGCACAATTCTCATGTAAATTATTAGGCTGTCAAATTTATGTCACTTATACCTAAGGGTAGTGAAATTATAATTAGGTTTTATTTAAAAATATTATACTATAAGTCATAAAATTAAATACCTAAATTATTAGATATAATAACTCATATTTTATGAGGGTAATTTTGCCTTTTATATCATAATAATAATAAAATAGTAAAATTAAACTTCTATTAAAATTTATGATTAAAGGTGGTCAAAGAATTTAAGAAAAAAAATAATAGAAGGATTTAATTGATTAACTGTAGAAAACTTTTATTTATTTATATTTTTTAAGAATATTGTGAAATCATTATAATGATTTACTAAAAGTGGGATACATTTACAAAAATAGTAGGGTGGAAATAACTCCATCCAATTTTTATAAGAAAGATTAATAATTTTATCCCTATTAAAATTAATACATACCATTTACCTCCCAACTGTTTTTATAATAGCTAACAACCCATTATGAACACAATTTTACGGTATTACCCTTATTTTTTCAGTATACTTTTGTCTATATTTATTATAATTAAGCACTAAAAAAAGAAATATTTTCTTTTAATGTGAATAAAATATGAATAATAAGATATTTTCTTGTACTTTTTATTATTCTATAAATATTTTATTATAATAAACATATAATATAACAAAAATTACAAGAAAATATCTTATTATTAATTTTTATTCACATCAAAACATATATTTATTATTTTTTGTACTTAAATTTTAATTTTTATTTATAGAATAATAAAAAGTACAAGAAAATATCTTATTATTCATATTTTATTCACATCAAAACATATATTTATTATTTTTTGTACTTAAATTTTAATTTTTATTTATTTTTATATATTTATTTAATGTACAATAAATATAAAAAAAATATATTTAAAAATAAGGATAATATTGTAAAATTATGATGCTAAATAGTTATTGACTATTATAAAAATAGTAGGAGATAAGTGATATATATTGATTTCAGTAAAGAGAAATTGACAATTTTCTTTTTTATAAAGGCGGGTAATTTGCTTACTAAGTGGGAAACACAGTAGCATCCCATAATTTGGCAAGATAATCAAGGAGGCCCATTGATTTTAAAACATGGCAATGGAACTTTTTTTGTGGATAATAATGTCTTTGAATTATAGTGACCCAAGTTTGTTTCATTTGGTATAATTGTTCAAAAAAATTTAGACTATCTCTAAAAATAAAGAAGTCTCCATGATCATTTCAACAATTCATGGGATTATCACGACTCTTTTCCCACACACTAGTTACATTGATAACAATTTTTTTTAAACCCATAAAAAATTCTTTCTTTTATTTCTAAATATTTTGTTATAGATAATGCCATATCACCAGTAACTCCGAGTAAACAGGAGGTTAAAGAAAAAATCCTTTATGTTCGATAATTTAGGGAGATTTGAATTAATAATTCAACGGTTATATTTTTCATACCTATAAAAACCAAAAGGAGTCTTCAAAACATGCATGAATATTTATGTTTGATTACAATTTCTTTTCTATTACTTTCCGAGTTAAAAACCTTCTTTTTTTTTCATCTCTTTTAATTTTTCAAATGAAAACTCATAAACTAACTTGAGCGTCAAAAAATTATTTGCCATTAAAATGTTTTGGTGCCCTTTAATCATGTTGTATAATTTGATGATTGAAACACGAGTTCTCAAGAAGTTATTCACTAAAATCAAGAGGAGAAAATCACTTTCGCTAACCTACAAATTTAAGCAGTGGCATCAACGTCTCTATGAAGACTTCAGCCTCATAATTATTAAACTAAATTTTGTTGTCAACATAAATAAAGGTTTCAGCATATTTATTTTGTAAAAAATTAAAGTTTTATTATATACATAAGAATATAGTTGAAAATAGAATTAGTTATTATTTTTTTAATTTTAAAGAATTAATTCATTTGAATTCAATCAAAAACTACAATAATTTTTTTTTTTTTTTGTTCAAGGTAAGCTAAATGCTGACGCAGAGTTTTAACAGCTACAACTCAATGCGGACAAAGTACAACTCAACAAGTCCAAATGAAGACAACACAGTCAAAACCCTAAACAAGTTTCGATACTTTACTCTCGAGTCTTGACTCTTCACTTACCCTTTAAAAACCGTTCACTCTTTTCTGTCTTGATCTACTCTCGTTTCATTTCTTCAGTTGTTTTTTGGTGTCTGTTTGTTTCTTCAAGCTGTCATTTTGAAGCCTGTACTCCCAGCAATGGAGGTGGGTACTCTTTTGCATAGCAATACCGTTGTTATGGGGATCATTTTGAGCACTGTGATGCAATCTTTGGTGGGAGAGACTCAAAAGTCCCTTCTTTGCCTTCTCTTGGTGGTACATTACTGTTTACCCGAGCTCTGTCTTACACCATTTTTTTTCTCATATTGTAAAATTGATGTATGTTCGCTTCTTTGATTTGATTGTAGTGACGTTTCTTTTGGTGGGTATGTTTTAATTGAGAAGGGTTTTGCGATTTTGAGGATGTTCTTGTTGATTGTTGATTGGTGAGCAAGTTGACGCCTTTTGTGACCTAACAATGGCAAAACGGGGGTTTTGTATTATTTGGGTTAAGTTTTAAGCGGGTAGTTCTTGAAAGACAAGGGCCTAGCGAAATGAATTGAAAATTTTTATTTGTGATTACGCGGGTGTTAATTTTAGCGGGCTTTTCCTCTGTTCAAAGGATTTGAAAATTGAAATTATTGGGGTTGTGAAAATGTCTTGGGGATTGTTGGAATATTGATGGATTAATTCGGGTGGATTGAATATTCCTCTTATTAGTTTGCTGTTACCAAATTTGTTAGGGTATTATTCCCTTGGGGCGTTGGCACATTTATGGATGAATTCGGGATCCTTGTCGTGATTTGTTGTTAACAATTAGGTTAGGCTATTTCTCCTGGGCTTTTTGGAATATTTATGGATCGATTCAGGTGGATCAAATATATTATTAGTTTACCAATTTTGTTAGGCTATCATTCATTTTGGTGAGGTTGTTCGCTTTTGCTAGTTTGTCGCTATCTCATATATATTGTCCACAAGCCATTCTAATTATCTGGTTTGTAAGGCACTGCTAAGAGAAGATAATATGTTTGAGTAGTCATTTGTAGGTTCTAACAGTTTGTGGTTGAGCCAAGTGTGATGCTGATACTGTTGTAGCAGAGCGATATTTTTATTTTACCTAAACTAGAAATGAACCAAACATATGTATAGATTTCTATTGTAGTTTAGTATTTTAAGTTTTCATGGCGGCCAAGCTGATGTGATACATAGGTGTTGTTCAATCAAAAGAAATTAGTTTTTTCTTGTATAATTCTAGGAGCTTTTCCTGGATCTTAGCATCTACGTACAACTGGGTCTCAACTTTTTGTTGTCTTTAAGATTTTGATTCCTAAAAGTCTGATCATATCTTGCTGATACTTTGTTGCTTCCATACATATCTATTCAAATGTTAAATGCTCTGCTTATTAATTAACTTTGTAAAAAGCCGTTTCCTAAAATCATGAAATTAGGCCTTAAGAACAGTAAATTTCCTCCTTCCCAAGGATTCCCATTATTCTCAACTCTTTTCCCAACCTGAACGTGGTTATATCTTGTTTTCAGATCATCCACTCATCTTTTCAAGTTTGTTTGTGCTTCCTATAAGCCTGTTCCTTCTACCATTGTTTTGTTACATTGCAATATGTAAGCTGATTTGTTTGCCGGTTGTTAAATGGAATATTGGCCTTAATACCTTATTCAAAAGATTTCCGGGCTTGTGTTTATTTTTGCTGATAATATATGCCTATCTTAACACATTTTGCCACTATCAGATTGGATACCAGTTTGATGACAAAAACATATTTCCAAGCTCAACAGCAGCATATTATAGGTAAGAAAGTTTTGATTTTTACTTTCCATTTTATTTGAAACTTTGAATTCTTCCTAGTTATTCATAATATAGGGTGATGAAGTAATTGAGTACTGGATACATGATTGTATTGCAGATTTCCATTTGATGAACTGACTAAAGTGAAAAAGCCTGTAGAGGAAAACAAAGATGCTGGTGAAACTGAGGATGCCGATAGTGACGACGACAACAGCGATGCTGATGAGGAGGAAGATGGTGATGGAGACGATGGAAGTGATTATGAGGCAGAGGATTCTGATGATGATGATGCTGAGGCCAATGGTGATAGTGATGGCGATGAAGATGATGATGATAATGACAATGAGGACGATGATGAGGACGACGACGACGACGACGACGATGATGAGGATGATGAGGACGATGACGACGACGATGACGAGCCAAAGGGCCCACCATCCAAAAGGAAGAAATGAGATATTTAATGTTCGTTTCTTTTATTTAATGTGCAGTCCTGGTGCCATTTATTGATTTATAATTGTCAGGAAGCAAAAATATTTAAGCCAGTTTAGTTGATAGAGTTGGGAAAAGATTAATTTAGTTTACCGATTGTTGTACCCTTGTGGTATGAAACTAGGTAGCTAGATTTAAATATGATCATATTCGTTCTGATGCATTTACATCAATGAATCATTAAGTTAGTATAGATGTTACTTATCTAAAAGCTAACCCAGAGATTTGCTATGTTATTTGATGAGCTCTGCGTGCTCTGGCAAGTTGAGGCATCCTTTCTCAAGCATTGGTATACCTTCGAAGCTCTTTATGATAAAGAGAGGTAAAAGCTTCTGTCATTTAAAGCTTTTTCATAAACTAGTTACAACAATTACAACAAACATTGGGCAGTTTGTCCAAGAAACTTTGATTTTAGTTGCACCTAAGCAGAACTCTAGTTGACAAAAAGTTTACACAATTGCTTGTTATGTTTTCTTCTCTTATTTCTTTTATATTCTAAAACAGTTATGGCTCTTAAATGTACGGTTATGGTGCTTAAAGTCTCTGGCGTTTTCCAGTAAGCAGCAACACAAAGTTGGAAAATTTCATAAGACGACGCAAGGAATGTAAGCAGAGTTGGTTTTACTGCTTATAAGTGTTAGACCTTGATCAAAGTTAATCAATCAAGATTCCCCAAGATTAACTAAACACTCTGAGATTTGATTAAGAAATACAAAGCAATCACACATGAAACAGAAACGAAACCAGAAAGAACAGTAATCAACAAAGAACAGAGTTATAGTGGTTCTGCTCGGAGACAGCTTACATCCACTGAAGAACAGAGCAACAATCTTTATTCAATCATCAGGAACAAGATACAAGCTTTGAGACGAAGTTACAAGCATCACACACACCGATTCCTTATCACTTAAGGCTATATATACACGCTTAAGTGAGCCCAGAAATCACCCCCACCAGTCATCTCTCCTCTGTCAATCAAACCCAGATCTTCCCTCTTTTGTAACAGAACATAACGACCTCTGAGCCACGTGTTTGCTTCTAGTTAAATCAAAGGCTCTAAAACGGCACTCAGCAAAGTCATATTGATAAGTGTAAGCATGTGATGGCCATGTGCTTCACTTATTCACAGATGGACGAATGAACATCTTTGTCATACGGCTTTGAATGCCTTTAACCGACCCGTCGTATTCTATTCCAATCACGAACTGACATGTTGTATGAATTTCTAAAAACCAGTTTCAGAGCTCACACTTCAACATTCTCCACCTTGAGCTTGAAACCCTCATGAATCTGCTACTCTTCTCTTCAACTTTCTGTCACTTATTTTTGACAGATTCTTGCTAATTCTAAGCAAAGCTTGAACTTAGCAGTGGTCACTGGTTTAGTCAGCATATCTGTAACATTCTTATCTGTATGAATCTTCTGCAGCTTCACGGTTGCTCTTAACACTTCCAGCCTTATGAAATGCAGCTTGATATCAATGTGCTTGGTCTTTTTATGGTGTGTCTGATTTTTGCTCAGACATATAGCACTTTGGCTATCACAGTTTATCATAATTGACCTCTGATCAACACCAAGTTCTTTAAGCATTCCTTTCAGCCAGATGGCTTCTTTAATTGCTTCTGCAGCAGCTGTGTATTCAGCTTCTGTAGTTGAAAGTGCCACAACACTCTGCAGTTGAGCTTTCCAATTGACAGTACAGTTGTTGAGAGTGAAGAGATATCCTGTAAGTGATCTTCTTCTATCCAGATCCCCAGCATAATCAGAGTCCACATAACCAACAATCTGACTGTCATCTTGTCTTTGTCCTCCATACATTAACCCATATGTTGTTGTCCCATTTAGGTACCTGACAATCCATTTTTCAGCCCTCCAGTGTTCCTTTCCAAGGTTTGCCATATACCTGCTTACAACACTCACAGCATAGGATAAATCAAGCCTAGTTAAGACCATAGCATACATCAAGCAACTTACAGCACTTGCATAAGGTATATTTATCATCTCAGATATTTCAGCTTCTGTTTTTGGACACAACTGATCTGATAATTTGAAATGAGGTGCTAAGGGTGTTTGAACTGGCTTTGAGTTTGCCATTCCAAACTTGTCAATTACCCTTCTGATGTATTCTTCTTGACTGAGAAACAAAGTGCCAGCTTTTCTATCCATGTGTAGCTGCATTCCCAAAATTTTCTTTGCTGGACCAAGATCCTTCATGTCAAACTCTCCTTTAAGCTTCTGTTTCAGGTAGGGATGGCAATGGGTACCGCCCGCAGCGGGTTTGCCATTACAAAACTTAAACCCAAACCCGCACAAAATTTAAATTACCAAACCCACCCGCAACCCACAGCGGGTTTTTATTTTTTAAAAAAAAATCCACTCGTAGTGGGTTTTAACAATTACCAAACCCGCAATGGTACCCGGTGGATTTTTTACGGGTTTCCGTATTTAAAATCACAAATATTTAATATAAATTTATAATAATAACCTCAAATTCCATATAATATACTCAATTTTATATTTAAACAATGTAAATAAAAAATTAAAATTTCCATATCAATCCAACATAAATTCTCAAATTTAAGTATAAATTACACAAATTCATTTAAAAAATACAAATTAGTATCTAAAAATAATTACATTTCATATTATCATTTAAAACAAGCTCCAAGAGAAGATATTCATTTCATTCACCACCATAAGCACCCATCTAACACAATGCCTATAATAATAATTAAGATTAATATTTTTAAATATTAATTCGAAGGGAAATGCCTTTAGTTTTCTCTAGATTATGACTTTAGAATGGGAGATGGGTCACATACACACATACACACAAACAACTTTAAGCCTTTGACTATTTGGTAATTTGAATAATGCCATTATTTTCTTTATACATTTTATATTAAAATTAAATTAAAAATATTTGAAAAAAAATATTGCGGGTTTGGTGGATATCCATGCGAGTATCCATCGAATATAAGGTTAATACCAAACCCACCCGCATCCATATGCGGGTTTTAGTTTATAATATTAAACCCGCCCACAACGGGTAACATTACCCACAGCGGGCGGGTTTTGGCGTGTGGGTTTGGGCGGATTTGCGGGTTTAAGGGTACAATTGACATCCCTAGTTTCAGGTCTTCAATTAAGCTCATGCTCACACTGGCCATAAGCATGTCATCCACATACAATACCAGATAAACCATCATGCCTGAATCTTCTCTGAAGTAAACACAATAGTCCAAGTTACACCTCTGAAATTTCTGCTCTATCATAAAGTTGTCAAACCTGAGGTACCACTGTCTTGGGGACTGTTTGAGTCCATACAGAGACTTCTTCAGATGACAAACCCAATCATCCTTTGATTTGTCTATGAATCCTTCAGGCTGAGCCATTACTATGTACTCTTGTAACTCCCCATGTAAGAATGTTGTTTTTACATCCATTTGTTCTAAATGCATGTTGTTTACAGGCACCAGTGATAGGATCATTCTTATAAAGGCATGCCTCACTACAGGTAAAAACACCTCAGTAAAGTCAATCCCCTCCTTTTGAGT
This sequence comes from Citrus medica, assembly GCA_002013955.2. NCBI lineage: Eukaryota > Viridiplantae > Streptophyta > Magnoliopsida > Sapindales > Rutaceae > Citrus > Citrus medica. The sequence goes on from MKYO02016343.1 coordinate 334,576, forward strand.
GAAGTCCTTTGCAACAAGTCTGACTTTGAATCTCACTGGTTCCACTCCTGTGATACCCTGCTTGAGTTTGTACACCCATTTGCATCCTACCACTTTTTTCTTGTCTAGTTTTTTCACAAGTGTCCAGGTGTCATTCTTATATAAAGAATACATTTCTTCCTTCATGGCTTTCAACCACTGGTCTGCATTCTTCCCTGAAATAGCTTCTTGTAGGTTTTAGGTTCATCATAATCCAGTTCATGGGCTGCTGTTAATGCATATGCAATTAGATCTGCATATGCATACTTCTTTGGTGCCCTTATCTATCTCCTTTCTCTATCTCTGGCTAGCTGATAATCATGCAATGTTGTTTGTTTTTCTGAAATTCCATCAGAATCTTCTGCATCTCTTTTTTCATCTTCTGATGTCTTATATGAAATTGTATCTCCAGATTTTTCAGTAAGCTCCACCTTAATCTGATCTCTCAGTACACTAGTGTCTTTTTCTGAGTTTTCAAGCCTCTGCACATAGCTTTTAAGCATTTCCTGTTCATTGAAACCCCCATCTCTACTAACTATGCACCTGGGTGGTTTTGGATCAGTACACCAAAGCCTATAGCCCTTCACACCCTCTGGATATCCAAGGAAGACACATTTCAGAGCCCTAGGAACCACATCTCTACTAACTATGCACCTGGGTGGTTTTGGATCAGTACACCAAAGCCTATAACCCTTCACACCCTCTGGATATCCAAGGAAGACACATTTCAGAGCCCTAGGCTCAAGCTTTCCTCGCTTTACATGTGCAAATGCTGGGCAGCTAAATATCTTCAAATCAGAATAGTTAGCAGCTCTGCCTGACCACATTTCTACAGGTGTTTTAAAGTTTATGCCACTGGATGGACTTCTATTGACTAAATAACAAACTGTCATTAGAGTTTCAGCCCATAAGGACTGAGGAAGTTTTGAGTGAATTAGCAGACATCCTACTTTGTCCATGAAAGTCATATTCATCCTCTCAGCAAGTCCATTTTACTGTGGAGTGTGCCTTACTGTCTTGTGTCTTACAATTCCATTTTGAGCACAGAAATCATTGAATTGTTGATTGCAAAATTCTAAACCATTATCAGTCCTTAGTCTCTTGACTTTTCTACATGTTTGTGTTTCTACCACTGCTTAAACTTCTCAAAGACTTCATTCTTACTCTTTAAGAGATACACCCAAACCATTCTAGAATAGTCATCAATCAAGGATAGGAAATATTTAGCTCCACCTAAAGAAGTTGTCTGTACTGGTCCCCACAGATTAGAGTGGATGTAATCTAAGGTTCCTTTGGTCTTATGCACTGCAGTTTTGAAGCTAGTTCTCGAGGATTTTCCTAGGACACATACCTCACATAACTCAACAGAACCTATCTTATTATCCCCCAAGACTCCCTGTTTTTCTAATATCTTCATCCCCCTTTCACTCATATGCCTCAATCTCATGTGTCACATTAGTGTTTTGTTTGGGTTCTTACTGGTTGAGACACTAACATCCCCCGTAATGGTTGTCCCTTGCAACACATACAGGCCATTATTTTTTGCCCCCTTCATTATCACCATGGACCCTCTAATTATCTTCATAACCCCGGATTCCATTTTAATGATGCAGCCCATTTGATCAAGGATTCCTAGTGATATTAAGTTTCTTTTTAACTCAAGAACATGCCTTACTTCACTTAATTCCCTAATCACCCCATCAAACATCTTAAGCCTAATGGTTCCAAGTCCAACCACTTTAAAAAGTGAGTTGTTTCCCATCATAACTTCCCTACCATTAAAAAGTCTATAACTGGAAAAATGATTTTTATCAGGGCACATGTGATAAGTGCATCCAGAATCCAACACCCACTTACCATTGGTTTGAGTTCCAGTGACTAGAAGAACACCAGCTGAGTCATAGCCTTCATCATCCTTTTCTTCTGATGCAACAGCAGCATCTCCATTCTTCTTGGGTCTATCTTTTTCCTTGTTCTTTCTCTCTGGACAGTCCTTCTTGAAATGTCCCTCCTTGTGGCACTAGAAACATTTCATATTTTTATTCTTTGACTTTGATTTGCTGCATTTTCTATTCTTGTTACTGTAATCCTTCTTCTCTGGTCTACCCCTTGCTGTTAAGCCTTCTCCATCCTTTGCTTTTGACTTCCTTGTAACCTCTTTTGAACTGAGAGAATCTTTCACATCAGCCATGGCTATTGACTGTCTTCCATATAGCAATGTGTCCACAAAGTGTTCATAGGAAGATGAGAGGGATGATAACAAGATTATTGCCTTGTCTTCATCTTCCAGTTTCACATTGATATCTTCAAGATCAAGAATGATTCTGTTGAAGTTATCAATGTGGTTTGCCAGAGAGCTACCCTCCTCCATCTGCAATGTATACAGCCTCTTCTTGGTGGATAGTCTTTTGGTTGGAGACGTTTTTGTATGAAGATCTTCTAATTTCTTCCAGAGGCCTGCTGCAGTTGTTTGATCCCCAACTTCCCTCAGAACTTCATCACCCAGACTCAAGATTAAGGTACTATGAGCCTTGTCTAATGCATCTTGCATTTCTTCTCCACTGAGCTTGCTGGGCTTCTTTTCAGATCTTGGATCCCCTAATGTTTCTTCAAGCCCTTGATGGACCAACAATGCTCTCATCTTGAGCTGCCATAAATGGAAGTCATTCTCTCCTGTAAATTTCTCTATTTGAAACTTAGAGGTTGCCATTTCTTGAATCAAAGATCAGAGTTGTTGGGTTCTAATACCAATTTGTTGGGGGGATTTAGCATAAGATTTATAGGTATCCAACTCAAAATACTAGCCTTTTAGGTAGAGTGACCTACCACCTTATAAACCCAAGCATCTCCCATTTACTAGCCAATGTGGGACATAATTCAACAATCCCCCCCTCGGACGAAACCACCGCCAGACTCAAGTTCTTCCGTCCGACATACTTGAGTTGTTCCACTACCATATTCCGACTACTAGGGTTTAGCTCTGATACCACTTGTTGGGGGGACTTAGTATAAGATTTATAGGTATCCAACCCAAAAGACTAGCCTTTTAGGTGGAGTGACCTACCACCTTATAAACCCAAGCATCTCCCCTTTAATAGCCAATGTGGGACACAACTCAACAATAAGCTTAAAACATAAGCAAATTTTCTTGTAAACCGCAACAAATTGTGCATGAAAGAAAGATCTTGGAATGAAATTAATTTTGGAAATTTTGTTCGTGACCTATCCAAAGCTTAAAACAGAAGCAAATTTTCTTGTAAACCGCAACAAATTGTGCATGAAAGAAAGATCTTGGAATGAAATTAATTTTGGAAATTTTGTTCGTGACCTATCCATGATAGCATACATATGTCAAGTGTGCGAAGGTTTGATTAGATATGCTTATGAGGATAATTACAGCTTATCACGACTCGGAAGTTCGGAACTGATTACAAATACAGTTTTGCAAACATAATACTGCGTTTGAAATGATATATTGGAGGCAACTAAAGTTTGAAACCGCATATTGTTTTTTTAATGATATATCGGAAGCAACTAAAGTTTGAAAGCACATAATCTTTCTTTAATTTTTGTCCTTAAAATGGTAACATTTCTTTGCAAGTACACACAATTGCAGTAATCAATTAAAAAATTAGTATAAAATTATATATAATATTAAAAAGAAAATCTCGGTCACTTATATTAGTATTGTATAAATTGTAAAATTAAGGACGACATTTCTTTACAGTCCTAATTAAATATATGAAATATGTAAGTGCATGATTCACTAAATGACGGCACAACATCAGAATACATCAAAAATTTGAAAAAAAAATACTAAATTTTTTCGATTTAATTTTTTTTTCCTTTTTTGTGGGGAGAGAAATATAAGCATGTCAAGATGACTTTGTATGCCCAAAGTTTTATTGCTTAAATTGATGCAAGTTCATTCACTAATCACTAACTACTCTATAAAGCAGAACTAATTCCTTTACATATCTTTCTATGTCAGTACCCTGAGGCATGACCTAAAACTTGTGGTAGGCTAGAATAAATAAACTACTAGTACCCATCAAAATTCTTCAATTTCAGTTTATCCAAACGATCCTTGCCGTTAATCTGATCCCTACTCCTTAAAATGAAGATGTGTTTGTTAGATCATCATTGCAGTCACCAGCGGCAAGCATGTGCCATAAATTTGAAGTCTCTACAAAACACAGATACTCCATGGCTATGCCAACGTGATAAACCAAGGCATTATCTTCGAATGAGAAAAAGGAATTCAAAACATATGTGACTGTGAAGAAAAACATAGGCATACACAATAAAAGGTCTCGAAAAAAATGTGTGAACAACAATTATGTACGATTCTCACAAGATCTGAAAGTACTGTTAGTATAGTTCGTGGTTCAAGAAATGAGAACTCGATGCCTGCAACTGAAGATGGAAGGAAAAATTTAGCTACTTTAGTACAGCATCCCATATAATATATACCAGCATATAAGAAATGCTTAGACCAAAATGGTGCAAGTTTCTGAGCTTATTACTGTTTTTATGAACTCTAGGGATTGATTCTGTTTTATTTTTAAATTTTCTTAACAAAATTTCATGGTACATTTATGGTGTTTAATGTCTTAAGCATTTTTTTACTGCCACTAACACAGGGCTCTGTTCCAAATAAATTCTGTAATTTCGAGAAAATTTCATTTGAAAATGCAGTGAATGTATGGAGAGTTGACTTTGTTGCTTATAAGCTAAAAAAGAAGCAAATTTCTTTTTGAACTGCCATGATTTTTTCAATTTCGTGTGCTTGATATGCCACTAGCCTTGTTGTGAGATGATCATTAATTGAATATCCTGAAGTGCCAACCGGGCCGTAAGTTTTTGCACAGTATTAAACAGCTTAAAAAAGAAAGAGAAAAAAAAAACAGAGGAACTTAATGGCCTCTAAACGACAAAAATCATCGCTTCATGTTAATAACAAAAGTAGCAGAGTATTTATATATTTTAGCATTTTGCAGAGGAATGGGCGAGTGAGTCATATATCCAATGCAAGATGCAATAAAAATTACACAGTTAACTTAAAATTTCAAGAAATAAAGAGTCAAAAGCCGTAAGATTATTAACTAATTAAGTAATCAACATTAAATAAATAAATAAATATTCAAGAGGATGAATTGTACATGAAAGAATGTTCTTTAAGGTAAAATTCATTTTTAATTTTTAATTTTTTGGCACATCAATCGCAGCAAAACAGAATGAGAAGTTCATTGGTCATTAGTTTTGCTTGGACATGCTTATAGTTTTAAAATCCTTGAGTAAATCAAGATGGCAGACTTGAAGAACAAAATATGAATATCTATCATCTTATTATTTTTATTTGTCATTGTATCGTAAGTATCCCAATAAAACAGTTTTGTATTAAGTGCAATTATCACTTCTATAACAAATTTTGAGAACTTAAATTGATGCAAACTCATGTTCAAATTTATTAATCGCTCCAGTAATGTGTTTGCTAATTTGTTTTGTCCCAAAGCAATCTCTCAACAACAGTAAGTCCAAGGTATGGAGGATGGTATTTCAAATGCCAATTTTATGAGTAAACAAAATTAGTTGCATTTTAGAAAATAATTAGTTGTATAAATGAATAACTACTCATAAACCATTTTATGCATTGTATATATATGAAAGAAAAATGCTACTTTGCCAATGAAATTTGTCAAAAAAAAAAATATCTGGACAATCTTTAACCATCCCAAAATTTAAAACTTGCATCAGGTAATTTTGCTTATGATACCATCCATACTAAGTACCCATTGATATCAAAATCTTAGAAGTAATGATTTATGTTTGATACGCAGAGAGTAGCACTAAATAAATGACGCAATAGACTAACGAGGGAAATCAATTTGTCTCTTCATCAACATAGGAAGCATGCAGTTCGTTAGCAGAGAATTACGCCATCAATTTGATCCAATAATATTGAAATGTATTCAGACTATCTTCCCCAAAAAAATTCCAGTGAGACTATGACAGGAACTTTAACAGTAAACCCTATACCTCATTGACTCTGGTTTAAAATGCAGATACTCTTGGCTGCAAAGTTGTATAAGGAATTTTCAAGAATAAGAACACGAGAAATGATGTTCTAGTGTAGAATGATATAAATGAAATTCTAAAACAGACGAGACAACATAGACATCCATAATGGAAGTTCTGAACAAGAAGTGATTTGCCAATTCGGAGTCCAATGGTACCTTAAAAGTGATAATAAGAGTTTTCTTGCCAGCTCATGAAATCAGAACTCATCGATTGCATCTAAGGAAAGACAAACAGAGTTTCTGCTATATAATAGTATGTCCCATACCAGAAAATCAGAACAGCACATGAGAAATTCTTAGACCAGAAAGGAAGCAAGTTTCCGAGTTTTATTACTATTTTATACTCCATTTTCTTAAATAATGTATTTCAATCTCATTAAGATGCTTTCCCAAGACCTAACTAAAACCCAGAAGGATGGCATCTTTCTGTCTTTTGGTCAAATAAATGAAGCACATAAGAAACAAGAAAAAACTGAGAGTAAATAAAAAATTCAGAAGAAAATGCACATCTTAATCTTAAAAATAGAAAAATCAAGTAATATTTCATCGTTTCCCCTCTGAAGTATGGAAACTGATCATCAGCAGGTCCTTTTAAGGGCACCAGTGTAATGTCTTTTACTAATATATGCTAAACTTATTTAAACATGACTAGAGTGGTCAGTAAAGCAACAATGCATTCTAAGCACAATTTCTTCTATATTCTGTTTTTGTGTCTAATGTAATTGGATTAACGATTTTCATGGAAACAGTAATCTAATTAAGGGAAGTGCTATATTAACAGAAGGGAAAAATTAGGCTGTTTTACTCATCCATTATAATCTGTCCCGAATCTGCCGCATAGTTATACTATGCCTAGTCACCCACACAATTATTCGACATTCATCAGAGCTACTCAAAAGAAGATTCAAGCATTCATTAAAGAAGAGAACTGCAAAACTCTCATCATTGTCCCCCCACTGGAGCAGCTTCCCAGACTAAAGCATCCCAAACTTCAAAATGTCAATCAATCCTTTCACACAACTGAAATTTATAATAAGTATAAACTCCTAAGTTTCTCCTAAATTCCACTGCTAAATTTAATGTCAACAGGATGAACCAATACAATCATCTAAGACCAGCTTTTAATTCTCCATACCAAGTGTAACCACATATTAAACGTTTCAGTGATAAGCAAACAACAATACTGCCCATTCAACAACAAGATTGCAAACTATAATTTCAGTATTCACCACATTATAAACTTCTGTATCAGAACAAAATGAACTTTGAAACCACAGACTACAGACAATTGTCAACAGATATATGGAAAACTAAATTAGCGTTCATAATGCATTTGACTAATTTCCAACAAATACCTAACAATTTTTCACAACGGCCATAGACACTCAAAACTAATTTAAACATGAGCTATGTTCACCAAATTTGCAATAAATGTTCACTAATTCAAAAAAACAACAAGAGTTTGCATAATTTTCCATCAACTTACACCAATTACTACTAATGTCGAATTGCCTATACAATCATTACTTACAAATTCTTTACCCAACCAGGCAACTTCCCAGATCGAAAGACCGCAAACTTGGAAACGTCAGAGAAGTCATACTCGATACCATTCTCCTCCAACAATCCCTCAATCAATTTCCTATCTCTCTCAGGCTCCAGACTCTCACATTCAATCTCATAACTTGTACCGAACCCGAAAATCGTCTCATCCAACTCCAACTTCAACCCTTTCCACTCATACACAGCCCTCACATTCTTAAACCCACCTAAACAAACAAATTCATCACCAACCCCATATTCTTGCTTCACCATTTTCATAATCTTTGAATCAATTTGACCCAAAAACTGCGGCTTTGCCACGGACTCAGTGGCGGTAGCCAAAGGGACAGGCTCTTCCAGCTCTTGCACGCGGCTAATGCCATCAGAGATTGTTGGTTTTGCCTTGAGGGAGAGGATGCAATGAGAGTTTAAGTTGTAGAAGCGCAGGCGAAGGACTGCTGAGTTTGATGAGAGCTTTGAGTCTTTGTCATCAAAGAATATGTTTTCTTGGAAAAGGGTTTGTTTGTGATAAGGGGATAGAATGTTTGAGAGCTTTTGGTGGGCTGTTGAGTCTTTTAAGCGCAGCTTTACTTCTACTTCCATTGGGACTAAAGTTCTCAAGTCCCTGAGAAAGTTTATAAACGGCTTGCCTTTGGTCATCTGAACTGAAGACTTGTATGTGCTTGTTTTGACTTTGATTTGGGATTTGTCAGCACCTCTGTTCTGGTTGACATATTTTTCAGATTTTTTTTTTAATTTTTTAAGTAGCAATGGATAAGGCTTGAGGGCTTTGAAGCTTCAATTTTTCGGGGAAAAAAATGTTTGGCAAGAATGTATAATTAATAATTCAAATGTACTTTAAAATATTGAATTATATTAAAAAAATTGATCGCGTCCTATTTATGTTGTATGTACATCATATTTGTTATTAGTAATTGTTAACCAGTCTCATGTGTGTTGGGGAGTAAGTTTTCTATTTTTTTTTAAGGATATAAATTTACAATTACAATTGAGCTTTAATAATAATATATTAAGGTGAGTCTCTGCAAGTATTAGATTAGATTTAAAATCTTGTCAGAATTTTCGATACAGTTATCAATAAAATTACTCTTTGATTTTATTATTATCACACTTTTTAACAATTTTAATCTCTAATAAGTATTACAAGAATATATTTTCTCCTTATTTATGGGAATAATAACCTCTCTTTTATTGGAATAGGCTTCTGAAATTTCAAATAAACAAATTAAATTTTATTACTTAAAATTCATCAAATTCCAATAAATTAATGATGGGCCTGTACTGTGAACTAAGCCCACGGCCCGTTTATCATGTCCTCTGAGTAGCGAAACCGCCTTCAGCTTGGAGTCTCTGACCATTGAACAACAGAACGACGCCGTTTCAATAACTTCAGCTGACTGCCCTTCCATCCGCCGCTAATTTAATCGCCGAAACCTCTTCTATTCTCTTGGTTACTCACTCTCGTCCATCCATTGACACTTACAAAAATTGTTTTACGAATTGGAAATTAATAAATTTTCTTTCGCGTCTGTTTTAGGGCTCCCGCAAAATTAGGGTTTACTTCATTTGTTCGTGAATCAAGCTTTTTCTTGGTAATTATGTTTTTTTTTTAACTTTTATTATTCAAATTCACGGAACTACGCTTTAATTTAGTTCATGCAATATGTAAACATATTAAAGTTTCAATTTTTGTTTCTCAACTGAAGTATTAATAAATTTAGATCCCTGTATGGATACTGGGTCAGTATGAATCTGTCCCCTTATATTTTATTCATTTAAAAGAAAAACACAAAAAAAAACCCAGAAACTGAAGCTTTTTTTTTTTAATTCTTGGTATTGAAAGTTGATGATTGCTTAACGATTTATTTTTGGGATTACAGGAGATTAAATGATGGAGGAAGAAGATGATTACGTCGAGTATGTTCCAATCGCAAAGCGACGAGCAATGGAAGCTCAAAAAATACTCCAGCGCAAGGGGCAGGCCTCTACGCTTGAGGACGAGCTTGAGAAGTCTAAACTTGCTGAAGTCAAACCTAGTCTTCTTGTTAAAGCATCCCAGCTTAAGCGTGATCAGCCTGAAATTAGTCCCACAGAACAGATTGTGCAACAAGAGAAGGAGATGATTGAGAACTTGTCAGATAGGAAGACGCTGATGTCAGTTCGAGAGTTAGCTAAGGGGATTACTTATACGGATCCTTTGTTGACTGGATGGAAACCGCCATTGCCTATTAGAAGAATGTCAAAGAAAGCGTGTGATTTAATTCGAAAACAGTGGCATATTATTGTTGATGGTGAAGATATTCCTCCACCGATTAAGAACTTCAAGGACATGAGGTTTCCTGAGCCAATTTTGAAGAAGTTGAAAGCCAAAGGGATTGTGCAACCAACCCCAATTCAGGTGCAGGGTCTTCCTGTTATTCTATCTGGAAGGGATATGATTGGAATTGCGTTTACGGGATCAGGGAAGACATTGGTGTTTGTATTGCCAATGATCATGATAGCGATGCATGAGGAGATGATGATGCCTATTGTTCCTGGAGAGGGTCCATTTTGTTTAATTGTATGTCCATCCAGAGAGCTTGCGAGGCAGACGTATGAGGTTGTAGAGCAGTTTTTGACGCCAATGAGGGATGCAGGGTACCCAGACTTAAGGACGTTGCTTTGTATTGGTGGAGTGGATATGCGGTCTCAGTTGGAGGTTGTAAAGAGGGGTGTACACATCGTTGTTGCAACTCCTGGGAGGTTGAAGGACATGCTGGCAAAGAAAAAAATGAATCTGGATAATTGCAGGTAAGCATAAGTATTTCCAGTGTTCTAATAACATTGTCAAAACTAGAATCAACCCCTAGTTTCTGTCAGTTTTCGATGTTCAAAGCACACTCCGACAGACACATAAACTACACATTCGCGGAATCTGTTTGCTAGAAATTTTGTTCCTCTTTGAATATCTTCTCTGTGGAAAATAGGTAGTAAATGATATTATTTTGTAAGATAATTAGTTTCCCCTTCTGCAGTCCTGTCTATCTCATGATTCTCATCCCTTGGCTGTAATTTTGGGTGTGGCTGGTAATGTTTTATTAGCGTAGTACTGTAGACATTTTACCTGCTTTGTTTTCCAGATTTAATAAGGCATGCATTGTTTTATAAGGATAATGATATTCATGATTGAGCTTTTTTGTCTACAGATATTTAACTTTGGATGAGGCAGATAGATTGGTGGATTTGGGATTTGAAGACGATATACGGGAAGTCTTTGATCACTTCAAAGCTCAACGACAGACTCTTTTGTTCTCTGCTACCATGCCAACAAAAATCCAGAACTTTGCTAGAAGTGCTTTGGTAAAGCCTGTTACTGTCAATGTGGGAAGAGCTGGAGCAGCAAATCTAGATGTGATTCAGGAAGTGGAGTATGTGAAACAAGAGGCAAAGATAGTGTATCTACTTGAATGCCTACAAAAGACACCACCTCCCGTTTTGATATTTTGTGAGAACAAGGCTGATGTTGACGACATTCACGAATATCTACTCTTGAAAGGAGTTGAGGCAGTGGCCGTACATGGAGGGAAAGATCAGGAAGAGAGAGAATATGCCATTTCATCCTTTAAAGCTGGAAAGAAAGATGTCTTGGTTGCTACTGATGTCGCCTCAAAGGGTCTAGATTTTCCCGATATTCAGCATGTCATTAATTATGACATGCCTGCAGAAATAGAGAACTATGTCCACAGAATTGGACGAACGGGAAGATGTGGGAAGACTGGAATTGCAACAACATTTATAAACAAGAACCAAAGTGAGACGACACTCCTTGATTTGAAGCACCTGCTGCAAGAAGCAAAACAGAGGATTCCTCCTGTGCTGGCTGAGCTAAATGATCCGATGGAGGATGTGGATGCAATTACAAATGCAAGTGGGGTAAAGGGATGCGCATACTGTGGTGGGCTTGGTCATCGTATCCGTGATTGTCCCAAGTTAGAGCATCAGAAGAGCATGGCGATTGCCAGCTCTAGAAGGGATTATTTTGGTTCTGGAGGTTATAGAGGAGAAATTTGATGTACAATTATCACGGATTTATCTTCTTAAATTGATAGCTATTCTGGTAATGAATTCATCTGTACTTTATTTTTCTGTTTTTTTGATAAAGATGAAATTTCCATTTCCTGTCTGTTAATGCACTGGGAGAGAGGTTGAATTAGGATTCCCTCCCTGTGGCAATTTAAATGATAGTTTAACAGTTCGTTGCTATATTCGGTACAAGATTTGTGAAAAACTGTTGGTACTAATAATTAATTTTTTCTAGATCAGGACAATGATAATTTAGGCAAAAGGGGAAAAATGTGTTGGAAAATAATTGAAATAATTCCATCCTATATTCGGTACACGATTTGTGAAAAACTGTTGGTACTAATAATTAATTTTTTCTAGATCAGGACAATAATAATTTGGGCAAAAGGGAAAAAATGTGTTGGAAAACAATTAAAACTACTGGTAAGAAGAAAGCCAACACAGTTTAATAACTTCCCAGCTGCTTCAAGAAGAACCATCAGCTCAATAAAACCTGCTGGTGAAATGCAAATTTGCGCTGTGGTCTCTGGTGACAATACATGGATTTGACTCTTCAAATAGAACTTGTGACAGACCACTCCCCATCACAGCCTGCAATTTGGATATTATGTTATGGGTTCTGTGCCATGAATACTATAAATCATATTAGGTGTACTATAAATCACAGGTTACATAAGAAGGTGCAAGTAAGTAAATGTATCAATTGAGTATTTGTGACCTAAATTGGTAAGTTGTTTTTTGTGAATTTTGGTTGGTTCCAGTAATACATGAAAATGAACTGAATAAAAAACCAGAACATATTTTGTCAGAGGGAAATGGATTACCTCATAAGAAGGATTGACAATGATAGATTCATCCCAGATTTTCAATCCTGTTACTTGGTTTCCAAGGCGGTGGCGTTGGTGTAACTTCTGAAAATCACGATATATTTCCTGCACCAACTTATTTCTTTCTTCCAAAGTCTCAATGAATGCTTGTTTCATAGCTTCATTTTCTTCTTCAAGACTATTCAATCTCTCATTCAGTTCTTCAACTCTGATATTAGCCTGCAAAATTTCCTTGCCCTTGCGAGAGTAACTGCAAATCATCTTTCTTGTTGAACAATTCACAAGCAGTTTTTTTGCAGCCTTGTTCGATCCTGAAGCCTCTGAATCTTTCAAAAGCTTCTTGGAAAAATGCCATTCATCTTCATGGTTGCTACTACCTGCTTTCTTGAAATTCATGAAGCTTGATAGCTTCCCTCTTGAGGAGTAAACTTCCACAACTTGTGAGGTATTTTCCATATCCTTTCTCAGCAGAACTTCTTCGATATTACAACAAAATATAAATATCCATCATCAAATGTGTTGAATCATAAAAAAGGCAATGTAAGGAAACACCAAACCATTTAAAAGTTAAGCAAACATAACTGAAACACATTGAAGCAACCTTGAGAACTAACCAAGAATAACAAAGACTCTGCCAAAAAGAAAATAGAAGATGAAAAGACATGTTCTTGTAAATTTGCTCCACAAATTTCATCAAACACAAACATCTTTTCAAACTTTTGACAACTCATGCAAAGTCTTAAAGATAAATAGAAAATAAATGAAAAGTTGGTTGAGGAAAATGATAGTACATGTGAAAAATGGTTGCTTAAATGACAGTGTTGCAACCTCCATATTTAAGAAGTTTTTTTTTTTCTCTTCTTTGCTTTTCTTCTAAGAGATGGAGACAGTAAGTTAAATCTGCTGCAAGTGTGTGTTGAAGTGTTCAAAGAAAAAGAGAAGCTTCCTCAAGATTTCTTTTCCCTTTTTCTTCTTTTTTTCTTTTTTAACTTTTGAGAAAGAGAAAGAGAAAGAGAGAGAGGGATAAGGGAGGGAGAGGGATTTGAGGGAGAAATTACCAAGAACTAGCAGAAAATGTCTTTTGTTCTAAAATGGTCTTCATTATTAATTTATTGGTGTAAGCGATTTCGGCTTTGTGTAACCGGAAGTTATCGAGTTGCTTTAAAGAGATTTGGCACGTTATCAGATGTACTTATGGGGAGCAAAATTTGGCACCATTTAAGCAGTCCTTGATGACTCCTTCCCCCCAAGTTGGGAGAGAGAATCACCGCATCATGACAATATTATTTTCCTTTCCCAAGAAGGAGCTTATACACCCACGGTCGTCTTAAAGAGATTAACTCACAGGACTTGACTAGCTTACAGAATCTGTAAGCTACAGTCTGCAGCATCGGCCGTTGGATGTGGCGTGAGAAACTAAACAATAGAAAATGGAATGGTGGGATGACGGGATGACGGGATGACGGGAGATGTTTGTTACAGAATCTGTACCATAGACAGGTCCTAACTCACATATTATCAGAGCCAAAATCTCATTTATTTTTTCAATCAAATATTCAAATGGAGGGATCAAGAATATACAGGGAACACCGATGCCATTGATTCGGAAATTAATCCACAGCAATCGTACAATAAAAAAACAATTGAGTGAATTGTTTTACCAAAACGGTGGCGAAATTGAACACATGGAACATTTACAGTAAACCTGTAAGCTTATTGTATAATACATAAGTTCCTTATTCCTTATTTGTTAATCAGGTTGTTAAGGAACAAAAATGCGCAATAATTAAGTACCATGCTTCAGACTGGATTAGAACTGTGCTGTAAAGGTATGATTGCATTTTGGCATGCTTATCTTCAACAGTATGCTTGTGCTGAATAAATGGTAAGAAACACAGCAGTTTCCAGTATAAAGGTTGAGAAAGAATTGAGTAGTCGCTTAGTCAACTGGAACTTCAACCTCCATTTTTAGGCCAGAATTTCCAAAAACCTGAAAGAGGGGGAAAGCTCTGAGAATTGTCATAAACATAACTTACAAAATTATGCAACTCAAAGAAACTATTGAAGCAAATAAAGATAAGGCATAAAATAATCCGGATATCATATATTCTTCAAACAGGGATATCCAGATTATTAAAGGGTACAAATACAATCAGCTGAACTCTTAATGAAGAACCCCAAGCACAGAATTCTTCAAAATACCTAAATTAAAACAGAACCAATGATCCTCAAAGGGCATCTATTCCATATCTATTTTCAGAGGACAACAAGCTAATATGTAAATATATAAGAGTACATGCTCCCATTTAACTTATCAAATTTGTCAAAGTCTTCACTTAAATTTACATCATCTCCAATTATCTAGTCAATTAAATCACCTGGCCACTACAAAACTTTGCAACACAAAACACTAACACTGAATTCTCAGTCATTTATAGCTCTGACTTCTGTTTTCTTTCCAGTTTCCTTTCCACAAGAAATGAAAATTGACCTAAATGTACATGTTTGCAAGACAAAGAACTAACACTACAACAAGAACCCAATCAAATCAGGTAGTAAAGTGAGAAAAGGAGGAGGTTGGTGAACATGATTGACTAGGTACAGGTATGTGGCCACATCAATCTGAACAATTTGATTACCTTTTCAGAATGCATGTGGTGAAAAGTTGAGTTCTCAGACAAAAGGTTGGATAAAGTGACAGTCTTATTTGATTGAATTTGTTGGGTTTACACTATAAGACACCTTAAAGAGTCGATGGAAAGTTTTGAAAAGAATACAGAGGTTCTTAATATATCTTCTCAATCCTTCCCAAAGAGAGAGATTTCTACAAGAGCAAGAAAGCAGCTTTAAGGTTGAATTCAATTTATATCCATGTCCTCACGTTTCTTCATGGTTTATTATCACAGAAAACTTTTTACTATAAATATAAACAGAGTTTAAAGAACCTTAATGAAGTCCCCCAGCGTTAAATAAGAATCCCTTGTGTAACCTGCATCCTTGAATACTTGGGTCAAGACTTGCTGCAAGAAGGAGCAAAGAATTGGTCATGTTACACTCATGGGCGAAAACTTATCTATTTTCTATACTTTCAAAGTAGAGGAGCACACAATTAAACAAGCAGAGGCTATAGATCCTTAGTGATACCTCTCTTTGCTCATCGGACATAAAAGAACCAGACAAATCCCGCAGCACTTCCAATATATCATTGAAAGAAACCTTTCCATTACAGTCTGAGTCGTACACTTTGAAAATAACTGAGAGAAACAATAACAGTAGATGATAACCAGTCTTCGTCATTATCACCAAATTTATCACTTACGATTTGAAATTCAACAAAATATTTGTGAATGTTACAAAATGACCTCCAAAATGCATTAAATTTAACCCCCAATCACTTCCACAGGAATTTATAGAATAAACTTTTCAAAACCAGGTACTATTCTAAAGTTGTTCAATCCCAAACCAAGACAAGGTTTATTGACACTTACGCTGAACTTTCTGCTGCATGCTTGCCTTAGCACTGAAAGCAGACAAGAAGGCCACAAAATCCTTGAAGTTCAACCCATCCACCATCTTTAGCAACCTCTGCTAGCCCCCAGTTTGACAAAAGCTATCAGATTATCAGCCATTTTCACACATCGCTGGAACTAAAGTAAAATTCAATTCCTGAAACCCCACCATACTAACATCAATTGATTCTGAAACACTACCTGAGAAAGTGGATTCATTGCAAATTCAGGCACCGACAAGAACTCATCTGCAGAGATGAATCCCTTGGCATTTCTATCTAGCTGGCAAAACCTTTGGTACAACGACACTATTTCTTGTTGAGAAACTGAGTGTCACGCAGTAAATAGGCTAAAATTAGAACTAAACAACAGATAAAATAAAACCATAAGAAAAAAACAAAACAAACGATAAGCAAAACCTACATAGATTGTGGCAGTGCTGTTGAACCTCTTCAATATCATATTGAGTTAGCATAGACGAGGCAGTCCCCATTGATTCTCGCTCCAAAACTACAAGTACAAATCAATAACTACCAATTTATTATTTTGCCAAATTCCCAATACCCACCAGTCAAAAACTCAAAATTCATGCAAATTCCTATTGCAGAAATTTCTAACTTCAAAAGGAAAAGGCACCCCCAGAAAAGTTAAGAAAATTCACAACTTTAACGTCAAACTTTCGTTCTTGAACATCCAACAAACTAAAACTTACATCCAAAGCCAACTAAAACTTGCACTCAAGTGAACTCAATCAAGCTGAAGCGGTTCATTTTGAAGCAATTTGTTATAAATCATAAAATTCAACTTTATTTTCTCACCAACCAAAACAGAGAATACTCGATTATTCTCTGCAAGGTGCCTCAGAATCTATCAAACTTAAAAATGAAAATAAACCGAATTTTTACTAGTCCTGGAACTATAACTACTTTACCCCAAAAAAAACATAAATCCATGTATTTGCTGACCTGGGTTTTCTCGGGAAACAAACAGAAAGTGTAGGAAACAAAGAACCGACCGCTAGGAGATGAGTTTAGATGAAGATGAAGATGAAGTATCGGGAAATATAGATGACGGAAACTCCTTCGTCATCATCGAGCCATCGAAAACACACATAATAGTATTTTGTTTGTACTAGATGACGAGGAATCTGATGTTCATCCTCATCACTGGTTATTCTCTGTCATGCAGTAACATTCTTTTTTATGTTTCGTCGTTTTATCGGCCGTTGATTTTCGGAGAATTGCGTGGATATTTCTCATTTCCTCCTAAATACTCAATATATTCTTAAATTATAACACTCTTAAAATTTAAAAATGCATACCTTAAAAAATTAGAGAAAATACAAAAATAATCATAATTAAATTCTTATAAAATTAAAATTATATTTTCAAAGTCAAATAAATATTCAAAAATACTTAATTTCAACTAAATCATACACAATTAGTAACTCAATATAAATTCTCAATTTTTTCATGTTAGTCGAGTAAATAGTCGAGAATACTCGACTTCAATCGAAAAAAAAATTGTCTAAAAAATTTTTAATTTTTTTAAGTAAGTCGAGTAAATAGGTGAGAATACTAGACATTAATTTAATCTTGTCCAATATTCATTCAGCAAAAATTATCGACTTTTTATTGAAGTTCAATAACTAATCCAAAATACTCGATTTAAATTAAAATAAAAAATTTTCTTTTAATTAAGTCAAGTAAAAAGTTTGAGTATACTCGATTTTAGTTATATTATTATGTAGAAGTAATAAGAGAGGAAGAAAATATAAATAGATAACTTTTTTAGGTTATTTTTAATTTTTTACATTTCTATGAATTATATATATGTAATAGGGTATAAATTTAATATTTAAAAATAAATAAGGCATATTTAAATAAAATAAAATAAAAAACCATTGACTTTTATGCTTTTAGGTATTAGGATTGCGTGAATTGAGAGTGTGAAGCCCATCGTTTAAATGTCATTGGGTTGGGCTCCCGCCTCCAAGTAAACGCATCTTTATATTCATCTATGATATTTTATGTATGTCCTCGTCCCCTCTCCGTCCTCGTCAGAATTGTTTGAAAAAATTCTCATCCCCTCCCCAAATAGTAACATGGGATCTCTGAGGATCCTCGGTCTCCGAATAATTAATAGTCTAATACATTTTTTATTTTTAATTTTAAATTAATCATATTAAAATAAAAAATTTAGATAAAAATAAAGTTCAAAATATATCTTACATTAATATTGATCCATTTCAAAGTCACATTTAAAATATAAATTACTAAAATAATTATATTTGTCAATGACTCAATCTTCATAATCCTACAATAAAAAGAAAAAAAATTATTTTTATATCGGCAATAAAATAAATGAAATAAATGTAGATACTTAATTAATATTTTTAATAAAACTATTTACCTCCTGCTCGTCCTGCTCCTCCTGTTCTTCCTCGAGAAATGTGGCAAATTGAGAGATAGCATCATATTTCAAACTTAAAACAATGAAAATGATATAAGTAACGTAACTTATAAGTGCAAATATTAATAACTGTATAATATAATTACAATATAAAATAAACTCATACTGCTATTGTAAGCTCGTAACCAACTTTGACAGCACATTAAGGCCTCCAATGTGCTTGGATGAAGTTTGTTACGGTGTGGGCTCACAACTCTACCACCAGTGCTAAAAGCTAATTCATAAGTAACTGTTGTAATTGGAATTGCCAAAATATCTCTAGCAATTCGAGCTAATGTAGGATACCTATTAGCATTTGTCTTCCACCAATTCAAAATATTAAAATCTTCCATCTAGGGTATAACTTTCTCATCCAAATATGAATATAATTCATCTGCAACAATTGCACCATCTCCATTGTTTACATAATCATCAAAACATGTCATCCATTTGGTTGCTTTCTTATAAGAATCCCATGTAGATCTAGTAGAAGAACTACTGCCAATATAATCAAAGCAATAAACAGTTGGTGAAGACTTCAATTGATACTCTTCCACTAATTCCCGGCAAAGGGTGACCACTTTCCCAACATACAACTCTTTAACACCACCATAAACCATAGAAAAGTAATATTCAATGAACTTCTTTTTATACCTTGGATCAAAGATACAGGCCACACCCAAAATTCCACTCATATCTTGCCAATATTTATCAAATTTCAATAACATCAACTGAGTCATATGTTGAATCCTATCACAAGGTGATACAAGCCAATCTTGTAAAGATAATTTAATCTCACACACATGTTGCAAGAATATATTTGTTGTCGGATACTTAGTTCCTGAAAATAACTCAATAGCATCATAAAAACTTTTCAATTTTTCTTCCAAAATAATGACAAACTGTCAATCTTCTTCACTAGGACAACACTTCTATTGCGTTCATTGTCCCGTCCAATACGAATTAGGATTAGGACTGTTGTAAATCTCTCCTGTATTATTGTGGTTTGGATTAAAAATTTAAGACTTTAATTAGTTAATTAAGTTTTAAATTTTAATAATATAAATATTTTGATATTTATTATTTTTAACAATATTTATGATTTTTTTCTTTATTTATTAGTAATTTTAAAAATAAAAATAAAAATAAAAATAAAAATTAAAATAGGGAAATGAGTAGGGGATGGGGATTCCACCTCATCCCGTCCCCTCCCCGAATAAAAAATTAGGTAAAAAATTTTCTCCGTCCCCTTCCCAAATAAAAAATTGGGTATAAAATTATCCTCGTACCCTCCTCAAATAGAAAAAATCCCCGAAAGTACCTGTCCCCGTGGGAATTTTTACCATCCCTACTTATTATGGGTTTCACAATTAAGCTTTTAACTGGAAATGTTAAATTACCATACAAGAACTGCCGGAACGATTTGAAGGTCCATCGCATGTGGTTAAAAAATATATGTTCATAGAAATAATATCTATCTTTCAAGAGAAGATATTGAATGCTTTGTAAAAAAATCCTGAGGTGTGATGTCTAGTAAAAGCAAAGTAAGTACCTTTGCATTTACTTATAGGGCTAAAACAAAACAAATGAAGTCTTTTGTTTTTATTTGCAAGACTTTTATAACACGTTAATATGTAACGCTTTAAATTTAATTTCACGGCAGATTAGATTAGATACAAATTTTTTTATCCTTATATTAGACATGTGTAGAGTAGTAAGAAACAAGTTAAAAAATAATAATAAAAACACACTCTCTAATGTAGTTATTTTTATCTTAAAGTATTAAAATCTATATTTCTTTTAATCTTGTCTTTTTACGATATTAAAATAAGAAACACACGTTTAGTCCCCTTTGAATTGTTTACATCCAACCATCTGTTAAATTCATCGCTTCCATAAAAGGACACAAATAAGAAACAGACAAGGATGTACAAGATATATCGGCTAGAAAAATCTCGTAGAAACCTCAGCTGATGAACTCTAGCAAAGAATATCCTCATTCATTCAGCTAACCCGCTGAACCAAAATGCAAAATCATCCTCAATAAGTTAAGTGAAAGAAACAAATAGTTTACAAGAATAACTTATGAAACTTGATAAATTTCTGCGGAGAATACAACGTCGTTTCAATTTGTGAGGTAATTATTTGATGCCATGATGCTGACTGAATGTCATTGAATTAATGAAAATAACACAACAATTGGTGGGATAACTCCAAATCAGCTATCGTATTATGTATTCGATTCAAATAAGAGAACAAAATTTGCATTATTGATATTATATTTCAACAAGATAGCAAGCGGATAGAGAAATCTGACAATGCAATGCATGTCATCCGAACACTTCAATTTCGTCGAAAATGGATAAAGCCATTTTGTTCAACTTTCACCTCTGGAGAGTTGAAAAGGACATGGATACAATTATGCAAGTCCTTATCAAAGATGCAATGAATGACGCCTAAACTCCTATAGAGTAGAGTTAAGGCTATTACCGCGATGGATGGTTACAGCAACACTACATGTGTTGTGACAGTCACTGCACAAAATGCATCAAAAATTAAGTATATGTGGATCAAAGACACCTTCATTCAAGAATCTCGAAATTTCAAAGCAATGCTTGTCGTTTACATATCAAGCAAAGGGACCAAAGATGGTGGTGCTCTAATATTTTGTCTGGTCAGATTTCAGATTTACCTTTGTTCATGTTTTTTTTTTCTTTGGTGGAGAAGTTGACCGCGGCCTATTTCAACATCATTCATCTTCCTCTCAATCTCCTCCTTTTTCACCGGCAGAACCAAAAAT
Organism: Citrus medica; assembly: GCA_002013955.2. Taxonomy (NCBI): domain Eukaryota; kingdom Viridiplantae; phylum Streptophyta; class Magnoliopsida; order Sapindales; family Rutaceae; genus Citrus; species Citrus medica. The sequence continues at coordinate 355,886 of MKYO02016343.1, forward strand.
ATCTGGCATCTCAGCGAAATATCACTGGAGACAAAAAAAAGTTTCTCCAGCTTATTCAACAACCAAAGCCAGCTAAATATCATCTCCAGCCACAAAGCAATGGGTCAAGTAATTAAATTTCCTTGATGCAGGCTGAGGAAAGCCAGTAAGCAATCAAAGGAGATGGAAGAATAGCACTATTAATTCAAGACCAACAAAAGTTTGCAGCAAAGCTGATAGTATTTATGATCTTGCAAAAGTCAGTCTTGTCTGGTTATCAAGCATACAACACTGCAATTATAGCTTTTGTGCATCTCAGTTAGCCTTAGATTGTGAAAGTTTTAGCCGAACCAACAATTTCTAACCTACATACAAGCTAACTAGCATCTGCTTCACTGCATTATGCTTCAAAAACAATCATACTAAACGTCACAATTCTGGTATATAAAAGTTCAGCCGTCTACACCATTCAAGTTGAGCATTTGACTGCATCTCTATGGGGTATGTACTATTAAGGGATGGCAATAATAAGTTATGATATGAATAATTGACATCCATACTTATCCGACATATCCGTCCGCACCCATGTCCAATTTTAGAGGTCTGATATGGATATGGATTTTGTTTGTATGGATATTGATATGCATAGATATTCGGAAAAAGAAAAAAAAATACTTAAAACTAATGACGAATAGGATAATTCTTTTATTAGAGCGTTGTCATGCTGATAATGTGCAAGATATCTTAATATTTATGACAGTAATATAAATAAAGGGGATCCTAGGGAACCAAATGAAATATAAGTTTAAAGAATTTGAAAGAAACTGATTATCCTCGTATTCAGCAACCCGGTGTGAAATTACATTTTACTCGAGGTCCATGTAATCATATTTGCCATTAAGAATGAGCATCTGCCAAGAGAAGAGACATATGTCATGACAATGAGTGAAACAACATGTGTTGTCTGAAATATTGACTTGCTACCATCCGAGATATTGACTTGTGTTGTCCAACTGTAGATGAGCCAGACATGCTACCATCAATCGTTGCTATTAGAATAGTCACCCACCACCTCGCAAATCGCAAATAGCATTAGCAAGTCCTCGGTAATTCTCACTGCCTGAAACAACATGGCTGGAGCAGAAGTTTTTCTATCAAAGCGTGTCCAGGAAATGGTCCTCAACGGTGAAGAACCGCCAGCACCATATATTTGTAGAGGTGGTGATTCAATTCAAGAGGTTTCTGCTCCATTATCTCCGGTTCCGATCATTGACCTCAGTCTGCTCTCATCCTCAACACCATACGCCAAGCAAGAAGAAGAACTGCAGAAATTAAGATCAGCACTCAGCTCATGGGGATGCTTTCAGGTCTAAATACTAAACTAATTAATTGACAACAGAAAGAAAATTTAGATTCTAGTGCTTAATGATCTAATTCCATGATTATTTAGCATAAAAGCATGAATAACCCTGCCCAATCAAAGATTGGATACACCTAATCGTTCCATTCCCAAAGAATCATGAGGACTAGGGACTAATGAAAATCATACAATCCATACCATCAATCTCTAGCATTTTGTATACATTTTGTTATTTTTTTGCTGAAGGTATTAAGTGTAGGAATTTCTGCAAATAAATAGGCGATCGAAAATAAAGCAGCCTTACTGACAGAAAATTGAGAATCAATTTGTTTGTGATTCATATGTGCTGCCACATGATACAATCTCTACTCTTGCAACATAACTGAAGAGTATACTCTGGATTTTCAGGCAATAGGTCATGGGATTCCAACGACATTTCTAGATAAGATCAGGCAGGTTACAAGAGAATACTTTGAACAGCCAATGGATGAGAAAAAGAAGCAAGCCAAAGGAGTTGAAGAGGTTGAAGGTTATGGGGCTGACCCCACACCTGAAGAAGGTCAATTTCTTGACTGGTCTGATCGGCTGTTTCTTGATGTATACCCAAAAGATCAAAGAAAGCCCCAGTTCTGGCCTGAAAGACCAGAATCTTTCAGGTGATTTCATGCCCCCAAGGTCCCAGTTGTTAAATGATAACGCAAGATAAGTAGAAGAAATTAAAAATTACTAGCATCCAAATTCAGGACACCTTTTAATCAAACATGTTTCAGTCCTAATTTTGATAATTTTGGGACTGCTGTGCTTTAGCTAATTTTGAAAGCATAGCAGTTAAACAGTTTGGTAAATACACAGTTTTACTTGGTAGCTAATACTTCACCATCCATCTGCACACTTATATTTGATAGCTAGTAATTCCATCCCACAACAGCTATAGATTAAAAGCCATGGAACCTCAATCCGAAAAATACCCTAATCTTCATCACAAATTGTCAAAATGTTCCGACACCTTATGCTTAAAATCTTCATAATGAAAAAGCAAACTCTGTCAAAATAGATTTACTAATTATTATGAAATTTTAGCACAGCAGAAGAATATAATACTTTGCCCAAGGATCACAGCTATCTTCTTAATCATTTATGGATTATGAAAACAATGTTGATCAAGTAAAGCTGACAGATACATAAAATGAATCTGTAACTTAGCATCAGGTCCCCTGCAGCTGTCTGTTAATTACCGTTAATTATTTATCTTCGTTCTAATAGAGATCATCTACTTATTTCAGTGGCACTTACCCTCTTTTTGTCTGGTCCATAGAATGCAGATGTGATGTTAATTAGATGCTTTACAATATTTATTACGTGTGACTCATTACAAATTACAACTACACAGAGGCCTTATTGAAGAATACTCTTTTAAAATAAAGACGGTGACAGAGATCACTTCCAAAGCCATGGCAAAGTCATTGAAGTTAGAGGAAAATTGCTTCCTGAATCAGTTTGGGAATCGATCACAGTATCAAGCGAGGTTTAGCTATTATGCACATTGTCAGAGACCTGATCTTGTCCTGGGCTTAAAACCCCATTCAGATGGAACCGGATACACCATTGTATTGCAGGACGAAGAAGGTCTCCAAGTCCTCAAAGATGAGCAATGGTTTACAGTACCCAAAATATCTGAAGCTGTCCTAATCCTCATGGGTGACCAAATGGAGGTAATTAAGTTAATTTGCTTTATAATTTAACAACATGGCCAAAACTTAGTTTAGACAGCTCAATTAGCTACAACTGAACTACTGGCAGTGGCATGGACGACTCTTCCTCAGAACATTTTCTTTCCAAAGATGTCTATAGAGCTGTTCAAATAATATGAGTAGCAACATAGGTTTACTACAATTTACATTTTATACCTTGTTCATATGATAAAAATGAGGACATTCAATTTGGATAAAGCTTGCAGATGTAGAGATAATATAGTGCCACATTAAATAATTAATCATCCATGATACTTGCAGATAATGACTAATGGAATCTTCAAGAGCCCAGTGCATAGAGTAGTTACTAGTGCAGAAAAGGAGAGGTTTTCTGTAGCAGTATTTTATGGACCTGAATTCAACAAGGAGATTGGACCAGAAAATGGCTTAATCAATGAGGAATGCCCAAGATTATTCAAGAACATGAAAGATTACGCCAATATTTACTGGGAATACTACCAGAAAGGACAGCGAGCAGTTCACACCGCAAAAGTGTGATATTGTCCTGTATACTGCTCTGTAATGCTTTATGCATACTGATAGAATAGTCTCATGTTCTGTCACTTCTTTATCCTTCCATCTTTCTTTTCCTTCTTCGTTTTGTGTGGTTGTGAAACTTAATGCTTGAGCTTTTAAATAAACACTACCTTATGGGTGACTCTTCATTTTTTTTTTTCAAAAGATTTAGCCTATAAGCAGCCCAATCCCCACTCCCCACTCCACCCATGTGAGCATGGTTAGACCTTATGTTGAAATCTTCATCTTCCTTCTTCTTTTAGTTGCACAGGAAGATGCATCATCACGATGTATGATGCAGATTAGGAATCCTTATCCTATTTAAATAATTCTCGTATTGACTAAAAGTTTATTGTTCTTTTATTACTAGTTTAGGAATTTGTTTTCCTTTTTCTTCATAGTTTAGGATAATTACTAGCCCTCTCTTGTAGCCTTTGAAGGCAAATTTGAGTTCAATAATATTTTCAGTTTTTAAAGCTCTATGTGAGTTTCTGAGTTTAGTTAATTCTCGGTATTCTGCAAAATCAACGAGTCTTGACCTCCTAGCCCTAAGTTTGCCGTATTATTTCGAATCAACATGAATTTAGTTTGTTCCTTTATTCCGGTATTCTCTAAAATCAATAGAATATTAGAACATTAAACTTCTACTGCATCAGCGTCCCAACAGTTTCAGCATTTTAAACTGTAGGGATCTCTCTGGTCTACATGCTTTTGAAGAATAATTCTTTATGTTTTCCCACTAAAAAAATAATTAGCAACAATAGCATTATTTCCTGAAAGACAAGACCTACTTTCTGACGAATTTCCCAGAAGTAGCTAATCCACTGCAGTGAGCTCTACAATGCTTTAGTAACTATGCAGACCAAGTCACCATGTAGTCTCATTGCATCCTTTCACCCTGTAGCCACCTTGCATCCTTTCTTAATAAGAAAAGTTGAAGGGCCAACAGTAACAACTTAAAGCCATCGAGTATAAAGCAAATTATTAATTCATTCGATACACCCAAATATACATATACATATACAAATACAAAAATATATACAAACATATATATATATACATGCATTCATACATACATACATGGAAAATAATTCATAATTTGCAAAATGGTCACATCCATTCCATTCTGATCTGAGAAGCTAAAATAACTAACAAAGCTAACTGTAAAACTAAACAAAAGAAAAATACGATATATGTTTTCAACTGATTTTGGAGTAGGAAAAGTCAAACCAATGTAGAACAATAAATTTGTATTTTTGGGGAGATAGGGTACCTCACTGGTTTGTTGTGTGCGGTGTGGTATATCTGGACTTCGGGGGAGGTGAGAAGGGGAGAGAGAGTGGTAGCAACGGTGGAAGGTCAGAAGCAAGAGAGGTATCATTCCCAATGAGTTTCACGCCTGCAAAACAGCGAAATAGAGGTTAGAGGTGAAGTCGGGATACCCCGGCGTTCACACCTCAAGTTAGCAAACTCAAGCTTTTTTTTTGTCAAGAGAGCTGGCTAGCCCTCTGTAAATTAGGGTTTTAAGGTTCAAGAAAACCTCTTTTTCGGAGTGTGAGTGTTTTTTGGGTGAATGAGAGTTTATGGAGAATGAAACCTAGGCGCCTTTATATATGGAGTACCTCAGCTGCCACGTGGCGTACCCTCTTTGGCTAACGTCCTTTTACCTCTTTATAATTTTTTGGGCCGTTATCTGCATGTTCGCGGCATATCTCATCTTTTGGAAACGTGGCACGCGCTGGAGGGTGGTCCAGGGTACCTCTGCAGTAACTGTCGGGTAGGCGGCTGGGGACCACTGTCCTTGGGACAGTATCCTTCACTTTTTGGCAGAGGGAGCAGGCGGCTGTCCCCCCATTTTGATACGACGTTCTTGATTCTTAATCCTGACAAAATCAAATAATATCTTTAAAGAGATAGAGACGTTTCTCATGGCAGATATTTTCGGAGGATTCTCTTGTATCCGTTCTACCGGGTACCTCGAGTTACGTGGGGTACCTCTTATTATGCGGGGTACCCTATTTGTGTGGGGTACCTCATATCATATGGGGTACCTTTATTTGTGTGGGGTACCTCTAATTGTGCAGGGTACCTCTATTTGTACGGGGTACCTCAAATCACGCCGGGCACCTCGGATTGTGCGGGGTACCTCAGATTGTGTTGGAATCATCCCATTGGTCGACACGTGGCGCTTTACTGCCTTTCCTATTTTTCCCTCAAACAACATCCCCCTAGTTTCTTTTTGGCGAGAAGTATTGGAGGCAAAAGAAACTCATTGTGTGAGTGACACGTGGCGACGCGGCTGGACCGGGGTAGCTTGCTTAATTTCTTCCCTTGACTAAACATTTTGTGCTTCGAACTAAAAATCTTCTCCCTGTCTTTTCCATTTCCCGCCTTTTTTTTTTACGATGAGAACGAGCAGTTGTCTTCATATGTCTCTCTTCTTTTCCTTGGGAAGTGGCATCGTCTGACAGGCAGTTTGAATTTTGAAAATACCAATCTCACTCAAACATCCCTGAACTCCTTTATTGGGCAACGTGCTCTGTCAGATTGAATTAAAAAACCCATGACGTGTGTCAATCTTCTCTCATTTATTTTGAAAATCCCCAAACGATCTCCCAAAAATTGATTATTTCCAGTAGCTTTTTTCTTTCATAATTTCGTCTCTTCTTCTAACTGCATTAACATTGCTCATAGGTAAAAAAAAAAATTTCTTTACTCTTTTTTTTTTACTTCCGTTCGTCTTCCCCGAGGTTTTATTCTTTCTTCTCTCTTTTTCTTTTATTTCCATCTTCTTCCGTTTTCTTTCCTTCCTACTTTCTTTTCTTTCTCCTTTCTTCTTTCCCTCTTTTCTTTCTTCCTTTTCTTTCTTTCTTTCTTCTTTCTCTTTCTCTCTCGGCCGGCGTTGACCTGGTGCGTTTTCCGGCGTGGTTCTTGGCTGCTGCAGTGGCGGTTTTGGCCTCCAGATCTGGTCGGTTCAAGGCGATTTTCGGCGACTCACGGCAAGATCTCGGTCCGGCGATACACACGGTAACCCCCCTCCATGTGTCTTCATTTTATCCTCACTTTCTCTCTCTTCTTTGTCATTTTCTTCTTTCTTTCTCGTTTCGGCCGACGTTTTTCTTGGAGATTTTCGGCGTCGGTTTGGTGTGGTTGCAGCCTTCTTGGTGGCTGCAGCTTCTCGGTTTTTCTCTTCCTTTTTTTTTTTGGCCGGTGTTCTTCTTGGAGATTTCCGGCATTTTGGTGGCTGCAGCTGCGACGGTCGGTGTCGGTTCGGTGGCTGCAGCTCCACCCCCCCGCGTCAGTTTGCTGCAGCTTCTCTGTATTTTTTTGTTCTCGGCAGCATCTCCCTTGGTGGTTTCCGGCGTCGATTTTCGGTGGTTACAACCATTTCAGTCGGCGCCGGTTGCTGCAGCTTCTTCGTTCTTCATTTCATTTATTTACTTATTTATAAATAATTACATATATTTAAGCTTTATTTTTTATTTTTTATACTTGCATATTTTACCCACTGTTTTTGGTTGCCTGCAGCTTCGTCTCCCCGTAATTATCAATCCCGATCTGTCGAATTGATGAATCATAGGTATCCCTTCTTGTTTCTCCTCCTTTGGCGCGTTCACAGTGGCACTATTTTGCATATTCTGAGAAAAATTTATTTTTGTTTTTGTTGTTTTTTTTGTTGGTTGGTGTTTGCATTTGGTGATTGATGTAGTGTTTGGTATGGATATGTTGCTGTTTCGGAAATATGTGGCTTGTTGGATGTGTTGTTGGGGGCTTGTGGATATGTTGTTTGGGAAACTTGTGGCTCGTTGGATGTATTGTTGGGGACTTGTGGACGTGTTGTTGGGTGTATTGTTGGGGACTTGTGGATGTGTTGTTGGGGGAAAGTAGATTGGCAAGAAACATACGGTACCCCCGAGGAAGCGACGTGCAGTTGGGGCTAGTAGGGTTGACATCCCTCCTGCGAGTTCCCCTTCCCACATCTCCATTAGCGAGGGGGATAGGTCCCCCTTAGTTCCTCTAGGAGTTGTAATTCTCGTTCCGAGCTCCCTCCCCCTAGGAGTACTCCTCGCGTCAGCCCACGCTTTCCCAGTAAACGGCCAACCCCCCATCCTAAAAAAAAAGAGTAAGCCATCTAAGCCCAAGGCTCCTCCTCGTTCTTCGGTCCAGCCTCCCAAATCTCCCCTTGCCACACCTTCAAAATCTGGCAACCTCTTTTCCCTAGGCGTTAGGAGGGCTACTTTGGGGGACTTAGAACAAATTAGAACCAAATACAATATTCCTCCGTCTGTCCAGCTTAGGGTACCTCATGTGGATGAGCGACCTGAGTGTCCGAAGTCTGATAGGATTGCTCTCCACATTGACCTCTTTGATCTAGGACTCCGCCTACCCCTTTACCATTTCTATATGAGAATGTTTAGTTACTTCGGGGTAGCTCCTGGGCAGCTGTCCCTTCCGGGGTGGAGGACTCTCACGGGCTTACATGTGTTATGGTTGGAGGTCGTGAAGCGCGACATTTCTGTTCGGGAGTTGAGGGGCCTTTACCAATTCAAAAAACCTAAGGGTCCTGGTATTGCTTACTTCTCCCCTTAGGGTGATCATGGCCACATCGTTGAGAGGAACCCTGCCTTGAAGAAGGGTTACCGAAAGGGATGGTTTGTCACTGAGGGTAGGTGGGGGACAGAGACTCTGGGTGAAAAGGGCAACCCCGTGGAGGTTTCCCATTCCTTCAATGTAGACTGTAAGTATCTCCCTTACTTATGGTTTTTTATTGGAATCTTTCGCCTGAATGTCTCGCTAACCTTGGGTTCTTTATGCTTTCGCAGGTGTGACATGGGCTAAAGGATCATGCCCAGTTCAGGAGGTGGGGAGAGAGGTGAAAAAGTTTGTGGACGGGCTTCGAGGTGCACAGAGGGGTAGTGATGTGCTAGAGGAGAGCCGATTATGGAGAGCGGGGCTAATTGACCGAAGTCCTCCACCTACTCCTGGGGGTGACTCATGTATGATTCGGGTGTCGGGGGGTACCCTATTATTATTTATGGGACTAGGGTACCCCGTTATCATTGCATTCTTTGTTTCGCTTCCCCGTTTTTCATTTCCTATTTTTACTTTTGCAGCACTTAATACTTGTCCAGCTAACATAACTTTTATGCATTGGGTGCAGTCATGGAATCGACGGGTGACACCTTTGATGCCTTTTTCCAAGCTGTAGTGGGTGGTGCTTTCGGATCTCAGGATTCGGGGGTACCACCGAAAGGTTCCCGGCCACCGCGAGTTCCCGGACCGAAGGGAAAATCTCAGGGTACCTCCCACAGCGGGTCGAAGGGTACCCCTCGCTCGAAGAAGAGAAAATTCGGGCTAGTTTTCGCTTTCCCCGAGGAGTTGCGCGAAGGTGACCTAGATCCGGTTTCCAACAAACAGGTTTCGCTCTTGGCTCGCTGTTTTTACTATTCCGCTGAAAATGTTACCTCCGAGGTTACTGAGGAGACTGAGAAGATGAGTTTGAGCCAACGCTATGGTCAAGCACTTAGGGTTACCCAAGAGGTAGGCTTTCCCGGGGTACCCCGGGTGTACCCTTCATTTCATTTTTTTTTACTTAATCATATTGTCATACACATATATTTAACATATCTTTTCTGACCCGCATGCATCTTTTCTCCTCAGCCATTGCCTTCCAGACCTCGACTCCCTTGTTGCCGCTCAGTCAGAGATCGACAAGCTAAGGGGTGAGCTCCAAAGCCGTCAGTCTCGCGATGATCAGCTTGCTCGAGAGGTCAAAACTTTGTAAGAGTGCATTACTGGCCTATCGGGAGAGAAAGCTCGGGTGGAGAAGGACCGCGATGAGTTGAGGGCTACCAACGAAGATCTGTTATCCCGACAAAAGAAGATGGCGGAGGATGCGTTCTCACTTATCATGACGGAGGTGTGGAGCGTGGATCCGGAATTGGAGGTACCCCGCTTGCAGAAATTTGTCAACAAGGCCACAATTTTGAAGACGATTGCGGAGAGGAAAAAGTCTTCCCAGGCACGGTCGGGTACCCCTTCCGGGTCGCCTGGGGTACCCCATGCACTTCAGCCGTTGCCTGCCTTGGATGCCCCTACTTCGGTTACTCATATTCCGGGTACCTCGGAGTCCTCTGCTGATCGCCCTCTGGAAACGGATGTTAGGGATGGCGTTCCCCCCTCGGTGTAGCCTTTTCATTGTGCTCTTGTTTTTTCGGATCTATCCACATTTTTCTATATTGGACCTTGTTTCTTTCTTTTTGGTTTCCTGTGATATTTTGTATTATTGGGACTTCTCTTTTGTTATGATACCATGCCACCGAGTCTTCTTGTACCTTGCATGCTTGTTATTCTGCAAATAAATGTTTGGCTAAACTATTATCTCGTAAATATTTAAGGTACCCCTTTTCTGTTGAAATGGGGTACCTCCGGTACCTTATCAAATATTCAACATCTGGCGCTAGCTGGTGTACACAGATCGGTGAATTTGGTGCATGCCCTTCTCGGCAACCATTGCGGATTTCTCACAAATAGGTAATCAAAATATCATCGCGACATCTCGATCAAACGTTGAAAGCGCAATTGGTCCAACCAATCACTTTCTTATTCTTTCGAAGTTCTCTCCGAATTTTTTAAATAGCTTACCCCCTACTTTGCTCAAGTAAGAGGACGGAGGTGTGGGTGTACTCATACCTAAGCTGAACCTCGTGGCGCTAGGGTATGCTGGTTTTACTCTACCCTCGGGTCCTCTTTGACCCTCCCTCTCTTTGTTTAGGTAGCTTTGTCATGCTTCCGCAAAAAGGCTACCCCTGGGCTGTTCAATCCTTTGCCCATCTTGGCTTTGCATAGATCGTCACAATCTAGGCATATCAGGTACCCTGGCTGGTCTTGTGATAGCTTAGTCATAATTGACAAGCGTATGGCGAGAATTGCATATAACCATATGCGAGGGCATATTAATGACGATAAATGAATATAATCTGCATTCTAAGATCGAAGTGGCGAAAAATAGAGAAAGAACACATATCATATTTGTTGAGAAAGAAAATGCATTTATAGATAACGAAAGCGTTGATCAATACATGACTTAGCTTTGTTACCCTGAGGAGAATGAGAGACCGTAAGATCTCCTACCCTTTTCATTTGAAAATTAAAGAAACTGTAAAGTTGCAACTGACCAACATAGGGCATTTGGGGTACCCCATTTGGCCTACCACACAAAAACATTAAAGAAAGCAAATAACAGCAAAAGACTAGAGGTTAAGACACTGTCCTTTAGTAATATTTCCGTAGCATTGCAGCATTCCAGGGGTGCCTCACAATTGTGCCATCCATGTGGAGTAGCATGTATGCACCTGTCCCAACGGATTTGTCGATACGGTAAGGTCCTTCCCAATTTGCCCCAAAAGTGCCTTCGCAGGGTACCCTAGTNCCTTCTCAAGACCAAGTCTCATTTCTTGAAGGATCGAGGGCGTACCCTTTTTTCATATAGACCTGAAAAGCGATGCTGATATATGGCTATCCTCAATTATGCTCTAGTCCTTTTCTCAGCCACCAAATCAAGGTTTGAAGCAATCAAAGAAGTGTTCTCGGCATCATTAAAGTATTCAACCCTATGAGAGGGTACCCCGATTTCTGCTGAAATCACTGCGTCAACACTAAATGCGAGGAAAAATGGGGTCTCCCTGGTGGAGGTGTTTTGAGTAGTCCGGTAGGCCCACAGAACCCCTGGTAGCTCGTCTACCCATGCTCCCTTTCTTTCTTCTAGCTTCTTCTTCAGGATACCTTTGATAATCTTGTTAACGGCTTCGACTTGCCCATTAGATTGGGGACGGGCAGGTGTCGCGAATCAGTTGGCTATCCCCAGCTCCGAGCAAAAACTTCGAAATTTTTCATTATCGAATTGCTTGCCATTATCACTAACAATTGCATAGGGGATCCCAAATCTGCAAATGAGGTTCTTCCAAATGAATTCTGTGGTTTTCCTTTCTGTGATGCTTGTCAGTGGCTCCGCTTCCGCCCACTTTGTGAAATAATCTACCGCCACGATTGCATGTTTTGCTTGCCCCCTCCCGGTAGGTAACGGGCCAATGAGGTCTACTCCCCACATAGCGAAGGGCCAAGGGGAAGATATAATTGTTAGCTTCTCTAGGGGTAGGTGGGGTACCCTGGCAAACCTTTGGCATTTGTCACAGCTTCGTACCATATTCTTGGCATCTTCTCGCATAGTGGGCCAGTAGTACCCCTGACGGAGAGCTTTTTGCGCCAGTGATTGTGCTCCATAGTGATTGCCACAAATGCCCTCATGTATCTCCCTCATGACATACTCGGCCTCGTCGCTTCCCAAGCATTTAAGGTAAGGAAGAGTGAACCCTCTTCTGTATAGGGTATCCTGGATCAGGCAATACCGCGCGGCTTTATACTTTAGTCTTCTTGCTTCACTTTTATCTGAGGGGAGGTCTCCGTCCTTGAGGTACCTTATGATAGGCTCCATCCAAAGTACCTCGTTGGATAGTGATTCTACTTCCAACGACTCTAGGAGATCAATGCTGGGGGTGGGTATGTGTTCTGTCGTGATGGGGCCAGCTGACTGAGCTACACCAAGGGACGCCATTTTTGCCAGGGTGTCGGCTTCACTATTTTCCAATCGGGGTACCCTTTCCACCTTATCCTCGCAAAATTGGGACATCAACTCTCTAGTTTTTTCGAGATACCCCTTCATGTTTTCCTCTTTCGCTTGATATTGTGCGGTAATCTGGCTTACCACCAACTGGGAGTCGCTCTTGACGTGTACCCTTTTTGCTCCCAAAGTCTTCGACATCCTCAACCCCGCTATGATGGCCTCGTATTCGGCTTCGTTGTTTGAGGTCTTGAATCCAAATTGCAAAGCGTAGCATATTTTCACCTTATTCGGGTCGATTATAATAACTCCTGCACCACTTCCGTGTGAGTTAGAGGAACCGTCTACATATATTTCCCAGACCTGCCCCCCTTCATCAGTGGATGTGGTATTAAACAGGTACCTCAGATTTCCGTCACCACTTGAGTCATTGGCAAATTCCGCAATAAAATCAGCGATGGCTTGGGCTTTAATCGCCGAACGAGGCTTAAAGATGATGTCGAACTCGCTTAATTCAAGGGACCATCGGAGAAGCCTTCCGGACATGTCTAACTTCTGGAGGATTTGCCGGAGGGGAAGGTTGGTGACGACTGCAATGGTGTGAGCTTGAAAATACGGTCTGAGCTTCAGTGCGGAGACAACCAATGCCAAAATGATCTTTTCAGAGGTGGGGTACCTCTTTTCGGCATCAACCATAGCCTTACTAGTGTAGTAAATAGGTCGTTGTACCCCATTATCATCCTCTTGGAGTAACACGGAGCTGGTGGCATGCTCGGATACGGCGAGATACAACAGAAGCACCTCTCCCGGCTCAGGTTTGGCAAGCAGTGGAGCATTCACGAGGTACCCCTTCAGTTCTTGGAAGGCTTCTTCGCAATCGGGTGTCCATTGGAGCTTCTTACCGGCCTTCAAAGCTTTGAAAAAAGGCTTACACCGGTCTGTAGCCTTGGAGATAAAGCGGCTCAGGGCAGCTACCCGGCCTGCCAAGCTTTGAACCTCCTTGATGGTGCGTGGCGATTTCATGTCAAGAACCGCGCGAATTTTATCGGGGTTGGCCTCAATTCCCCATTGTTGTACCATGAACCCAAGAAATTTACCCGAGGTAACCCCGAACGCACATTTTTTAGGGTTGAGGCGCATCTGGTGTCTCATCAAAACAGTGAAGGTATCTCTGAGGTGCCCCAGGTGTTCCCCCGTATGCACCGATTTGGTGATCATGTCGTCTATGTACACTTCCATGGTGCCCGATTTGTTTATTGAAAATTTTATTTACTAGCCGCTGATAGGTAGCCCCAGCATTCTTCAAACCAAACGGCATAACCTTATAACAGTATAACCCACGGTTGGTGATGAAGATCGTTTTCTCCTGATCGGGTTCATACATTGGGATTTGGTTGTAACCGGAGAAGGCGTCCATAAAACTAAGCATCTCATGCCCGGCGGTTGCATCAACCGGCTGGTCCACCCGGGGAAGCGGGAAGCGGGAAGCTATCCTTAGGGCAGGACTTGTTCAAATCGGTGAAGTCAACGCACATGCGCCACTTTCCGTTTGATTTCTTAACAAGAACAACGTTGGATACCCAATCGGGGTACACTGCTTCCCGGATAAACCTCGTTGCTAATAGGCGGTCTACCTCTTGTTCAATTGCATCGTACCTCTCTTGGTTGAAGGCGCGACGCTTCTGTTTGACCGGTTTATTATGCGGGCTGACATTGAGTTTGTGACAAGAGAGTGAAGGTGAGATACCCGGCATATCCGAGTGGGACCAAGCGAATACATCGTGGTGCTCACGTAGGAAGGAGGTTGGAGCCTACTTTCACTGTCTTTGTTGGGTCAGTGGCACAAATCGAGACTGAAATAAGGTCTTCAACTGGGGTACCCCGCTTTTCATCTTTCAATATTTGGGGATCCAAAGGTGCCTCAACTTCACATATGGACTCCTCCTGGTCCCCGTAGGGTACCCTCGAGCTATCCCCCGTAACTGCTTCTACCCCCATTAGTGAAGACTCTAACTGTTTTCGTGGGTAGGCTACTTGTGGAGATTTTTTGAGTACTGCTCTTCGCTGTCTAGCAAGTGCTCGCTTTAAGAGGGAATGTGTGGGCTGGCTGCCGCTGGGGTACCCCTTCATTGGCGGATCGGAAGCTATTTGGTAAGTGACTTTGGAGGCCACGGAATAACATCCACGAGCCGATTGCTGGTCCCTGTTAATGGTGATAACTTCTTGGGCGGCCGGGACTTTCATGGCGAGGTAGTGCATGGATACCACCGCTTTGGTTGCTACTAAGAACGGCCTACCCAATATAATATTGTAGGCACCAGGGTGATCTACAATAAGAAAATCAATCATATGAACAACACGGTGAGGTACCTTACCAAGTGTAACATGTAGCGTAATGATGCCTTTTGGTATAACCATATCTCCGGCGAACCCAATAAGAGGCGTAGCATAGGGGGTGATCTTTGGCGACTCAATCAATAGTTGATCCAAGGCACTTTTGAAAATGATGTCAACGGAGCTGCCGGTATCTACGAGAGTTCTTGCTACCTTACTAGTGGCAACCTTCAATGTAATTACAAATGCATCGTCGTGGGGGTACGAGATGCCCTCCGCATCTTTTTCTGTAAAAACGATAGGCGGGGGATAGTGGGGTACCCTTGGTGTACCCCAATCATTAAGGTTGACTTCTCTGCTCATATTGGTGGTTATCGACAACGATCTACCATAGCATTTGATAGCCCTCCTAGATTGGCCCGCCAAAGTCGGTCCGCCCATGATCATCCGAACATACACGCCTTTCTTAAGTCCATGGGGTACTTCTCGTTCAGGACTGCCATCAGCTACCCGCTTGCCCTTGTCTTGCTCTGCGGATTTCCGAGCTTCTCTCATGCCAGCAACAAACTCTTTGAGGTACCCGCTGAGAATCAAAGATTCAATTTCCTCTCGCAAGGTGAAACACTCGGCTGTGCTGTGACCAAAGTCCTCATGGAACTCGCAATACTTCAGGCTACGCTTCATGTTAGGGTATTTCTTTATTGGCTTAGGAGGACGGAGGAGGCCGCTATCCCGAATATGGTAGAAGATCTGCTCTGGGGATCGAGTCAGTGGGTGGTAAGATTCGTACCGAGGCCTCGGTGGTGGCTCTCGCTGATTCAGTGGTGGCGGTCTTGGAGGTTGGGGTACCCTTAAGGTACCCCGAGGGTTATACCCCCGTCCTCGTGGGGCAGCCCGTGGAGGGCTCCGTGGTTGGGGTACCCGCGGTATTGGGGCCTCCATCCTTTTGGGCTTCTCCTTGTTCTTTGTAACATCGGCCTTATCTTCTTGGCGCTTCAATTGGCATTTCTCAATCAATCAATAGTTGATTCAAGGAGCTTTTGAAAATGATGTCAACGGAGCTGCCGGTATCTACGAGAGTTCTTGCTACCTTACCAGTGGCAACCTTCAACGTAATTACAAAGGCATTGTCGTGGGGGTACGAGATGCCCTCCGCATCTTTTTCTGTAAAAACGATAGGCAGGGGATGGTGGGGTGCCCTTGGTGTACCCCAATCATTAAGGTTGACTTCTTTGCCCATATTGGTGGTTATCGACAACGATCTACCATAGCCTTTGATAGCCCTCCTAGATTGGCCCGCCAAAGTCGGTCCGCCCATGATCATCCGAACATACACGCCTTTGAACGCCTTTCTCGTTCAAGACTGCCATCAGCTACCCGCTTGCCCTTATTCTGCTCCGCGGATTTCCGAGCTTCTCTCATGCCAGCAACAAATTCTTTGAGGTACCCGCTGAGAATCAAATATTCAATTTCCTCTCGCAAGGTGAAACACTCGGCTGTGCTGTGAGCAAAGTCCTCATGGAACTCGCAATACTTTAGGCTACGCTTCATGTTGGGGTATTTCTTCATTGGCTTAGGAGGACGGAGGAGGCCGCTATCCCGAATATGGTAGAAGATCTGCTCTGGGGATCGATTCAGTGGGTGGTAAGATTCGTACCGAGGCATCGGTGGTGGCTCTCGCTGATCCGGTGGTGGCGGTCTTGGAGGTTGGGGTACCCTTAAGGTACCCTGAGGGTTATACCCCCGTCCTCGCGGGGCAGCCCGTGGAGGGCTCCGTGGTTGGGGTACCCGCGGTATTGGGGCCTCCATCCTTTTGGGCTTCTCCTTGTTCTTTGTAACATCGGCCTTATCTTCTTGGCGCTTCAATTGGCATTTCTCGTCTATCTCCACCTGCTGCAACGCCCGGGAACGGGCTTCCCCATATGAAAGTGGGCGCTTCTTTTGAAAAGAACGCCATAACTTGCCCAACCTCAAATTTTTCTCAAAATGGGTCAATGTGTATTGGTTTCCAAATGCTCCGGTTCGCAGCACCTCTTGGTGGAAACGACTCACATACTCCGCCAAAGGCTCGGCTTCCCCTTGCTTGATAAAGGCAAGTTTGGAAGCTACCCTATCTTGAGTAGAGGCGTAGGAAAACTCTTTAGTAAATTCGGATAGCAATTGGTGTAGGGAAGATATGCTACCCGCTTTCAAAGAACGAAACCATGACTTCGCGGGGCCCGTGAGTGTGTGTGTAAACATCCTACACATGGCGCTCTCATCTACACCCTTGATAAGCATTTGGTCGCGGTATAACTCAGCATGCTCCGAGGGGTCAGTGGTACCCGAGTATTGGGGTATCTGAGGCATGGCGAACAACTCAGGGAGAGCTGCCGTCCTAATCTCCATAGTGAATGGCGACTGGTAGGTCATGGGCGTTGGTGCAGCTGTGCTGTTTTGCTTCTCAGAGAGGAGCTTCACTTGGGCTTCCAAGTTCTCCATCTTTTCCACAAGTTCGAGGGGTACCCTCGGTGTACCCGATGATGTCGCCGCTATTTGAGAAACCTTTTTGGCGTTTAGCTTCTCACGGAGATCCTCGTGGGTACGCTTTTCACGCCTCGTACCCTGGCTGCTGCGGGAATTGCAAGAGGCGGTGGAGCGCTCGTCGCGGGAGCCCACGGTTTGAAACTTAGAACGGGTACCCGATGGCCTAGGCTTTGGCTTGCTGGCCTCGGGTACCCCTCTTCTGACCATAGCTTGGTCGTCCGTTTGAGGTGGTGGAGCTTCTAGCGTCACTGGTGGAAGCGAACTTTCGGGTGCTCGAGATCCGACCGCCCTAAGTATTGCGTGGGCAAGATCCTCAAAACGCTTATGCGAAATAGGTTCCTCTTCTTGGCGAATACCCGTCGATTGCTTGATACC
>MKYO02016343.1:373992-391962 GCA_002013955.2 Citrus medica
TGGGTACGCTTTGCACGCTTCGTACCCTGGCTGCTGAGGGAATTGCAAGAGGCGGTGGAGCGCTCGTCGCGGGAGCCCACGGTTTGAAACTTAGAACGGGTACCCGATGGCCTAGGCTTTGGCTTGCTGGCCTCGGGTACCCCTCTTCTGACCATAGCTTGGTTGTCCGTTCGAGGTGGTGGAGCTTCTAACGTCTCTGGTGGAAGAGAACTTTCGGGTGCTCGAGATCCGACCGCCCTAAGTATTGCGTGGGCAAGATCCTCAAAACGCTTAAGCGAAATAGGTTCCTCTTCTTGGCGAACACCCGTCGATTGCTTGATACCCTTGCCCTTACTGATGCGGGCTACCCTTCTTGCAGGATCACTTCCTTCACTGCTGCTGTCATCTCTCATCCTTGTAGGATCCGCCATTAAACTTTCGGGAGGTACGTCGGGTGCCATGTATTGGAGTACACACAACAACTAGTTTGGTAACCGTGGAGGAAGCTTTTTGTGCGCGTCCCCATAGACGAAGATGAAGTATCGGGAAATATAGATGAGTTTAGATGAAGATGAAGTATCGGGAAATATAGATGACGGAAACTCCTTCGTCATCATCGAGCCATCGAAAACACACATAATAGTATTTTGTTTGTACTAGATGATGAGGAATCTGATGTTCATCCTCATCACTGATTATTCTCTGTCACGCAGTAACATTCTTTTTTATGTTTCGTCGTTTTATCGGCCGTTGATTTTCGGAGAATTGCATGGGATATTTCTCATTTCCTTCTAAATACTCAATATATGTCTTAAATTATAACACTCTTAAAATTTAAAAATGCATACCTTAAAAAATTAGAGAAAATACAAAAATAACCATAATTAAATTCTTATAAAATTAAAATTATATTTTCAAAGTCAAATAAATATTCAAAAATACTTAATTTCAACTAAATCATACACAATTAGTAACTCAGTATAAATTCTCAATTTTTTCATGTTAGTCGAGTAAATAGTCGAGAATACTCGACTTCAATTGAAAAAAAAAATTGTCTAAAAAATTCTCAATTTTTTTAAGTAAGTCGAGTAAATAGGCGAGAATACTAGACATTAATTTAATCTTGCCCAATATTCATTCAGCAAAAATTATCGACTTTTCATTGAAGTTCAATAACTAATCCAAAATACTTGATTTAAATTAAAATAAAAATTTTTCTTTTAATTAAGTCAAGTAAAAAGTTTGAGTATACTCGATTTTAGTTATATTATTATGTAGAAGTCATAAGAGAGGAAGAAAATATAAATAGATAACTTTTTTAGGTTATTTTTAATTTTTTACACTTCTATGAATTATATATATGTAATAGGGTATAAATTTGATATTTAAAAACAAATAGAGCATATTTAAATAAAATAAAATAAAAAAACCGTTGATTTTTATGCTTTTAGGTATTAGGATTGCGTGGATGGACAGTGTGAAGTCCATCGTTTAAATGTCATTGGGTTGGGCTCCCGCCTCCAAGTAAACTCAATTAAAGACATTCTTGGCTGTCATTAAGGCTTATTATTAGGGATGGCAATGGGGAGGGGAGGGGAGGGGAGGGGACCAATCTCCTTATATCTATCTCCGATATTTTGCGTATGTCCCCGTCCCCTCTCCGTCCCCGTCAGAATTGCTTGAAAAAATTCTCATCCCCTCCCCGAATAATAACAGGAGATCTCCGAGGGTCCCCGGTTCCTGAATAATTAATAGTCTAATACATTTTTTTATTTTAAATTAATCATATTAAAATAAAAAATTTAGATAAAAAAAGTTCAAAATATATCTTACATTAATATTGATCCATTTCAAAGTCACATTCAAAATATAAATTATTAAAATAATTATATTTGTCAATGACTCAATCTTCATAATCCTACAATAAACAGAAAAAAAAAATTATTTTTATATCGGCAATAAAATAAATGAAATAAATGTAGATACTTAATTAATATTTTTAATAAAACTATTTACCTCCTGCTCGTCCTGTTCTTTTTCGAGAAATGTGGCAAATTGAGAGATAGCCTCATATTTCAAACCTAAAACAATGAAAATGATATAAGTAACGTAACTTATAAGTTCAAATATTAATAACTGTATAATATAATTACAATGCAAAATAAACTCATACTGCTATTGTAAGCTCGTAACCAACTTTGACAGCACATTAAGGCCTCCAATGTGCTTGGATGAAGTTTGTTACGGTGTGGGCTCACAACTCTACCACCGGTGCTAAAAGCTAATTCATAAGTAACTGTTGTAATTGGAATTGCCAAAATATCTCTAGCAATTCGAGCTAATGTAGGATACCTATTAGCATTTGTCTTCCACCAATTCAAAATATTAAAATCTTCCATCTAGGGTATAACTTTCTCATCCAAATATGAATATAATTCATCTGCAACAACTGCACCATCTCCATTGTTTACATAATCATCAAAACATGTCATCCATTTGGTTGCTTTCTTATAAGAATCCCATGTAGATCTAGTAGAAGAACTACTGCCAATATAATCAAAGCAATAAACAGTTGGTGAAAACTTCAATTGATACTCTTCCACTAATTCCCGGCAAAGGGTGACCACTTTCCCAACATACAACTCTTTAACACCACCATAAACCATAGAAAAGTAATATTCAATGAACTTCTTTTTATACCTTGGATCAAAGATACAGGCCACACCCAAAATTCCACTCATATCTTGCCAATATTTATCAAATTTCAATAACATCAACTGAGTCATATGTTGAATCCTATCACAAGGTGATACAAGCCAATCTTGTAAAGATAATTTAATCTCACACACATGTTGCAAGAATATATTTGTTGTCGGATACTTAGTTCCTGAAAATAACTCAATAGCATCATAAAAACTTTTCAATTTTTCTTCCAAAATAATGACAAACTGTCAATCTTCCTCACTAGGACAATACTTCTATTGCGTTCATTGTCCCGTCCAATACGAATTAGGATTAGGACTGTTGTAAATCTCGCCTGTATCATTGTGGTTTGGATTAAAAATTTAAGACTTTAATTAGTTAATTAAGTTTAAATTTTAATAATATAAATATTTTGATATTTATTATTTTTAACAATATTTATGATTTTTTTCTTTATTTATTAGTAATTTTAAAAATAAAAATAAAATTAAAAATTTAAATGGGGAAATGGGTAGGGGATGGGGATTCCACCTCATCCCGTCCCCTCCCCTCCCCGAATAAAAAATTGGGTATAAAATTATTCCCGTACCCTCCTCGAATGGAAAAAATCCTCGAAAGTATCCGTTTTCGTGGGAATTTTTACCATCCCTACTTATTATGGGTTTCACAGTTATGCTTTTAACTGGAAATATTAAATTACGATACAAGAACTGCCAGAACGATTTGAAGGTCCATCGCATGTGGTTAAAAAAAAATATATGTTCATAGAAATAATATCTATCTTTCAAGAGAAGATATTGAATGCTTTGTAAAAAAATCCTGAGGTGTGATGTCTAGTAAAAGCAAAGTAAGTACCTTTGCATTTACTTATAGGGCTAAAACAAAGCAAATGAAGTCTTTTGTTTTTATTTGCAAGACTTTTATAACACGTTAATATGTAACGCTTTAAATTTAATTTCACGGCAGATTAGATTAGATACAAATTTTTTTATCCTTATATTAGACATGTGTAGAGTAGTAAGAAACAAGTTAAAAAATAATAATAAAAACACACTCTCTAATGTAGTTATTTTTATCTTAAAGTATTAAAATCTATATTTCTTTTAATCTTGTCTTTTTACGATATTAAAATAAGAAACACACGTTTAGTCCCCTTTGAATTGTTTACATCCAACCATCTGTTAAATTCATCGCTTCCATAAAAGGACACAAATAAGAAACAGACAAGGATGTACAAGATATATCGGCTAGAAAAATCTCGTAGAAACCTCAGCTGATGAACTCTAGCAAAGAATATCCTCATTCATTCAGCTAACCCGCTGAACCAAAATGCAAAATCATCCTCAATAAGTTAAGTGAAAGAAACAAATAGTTTACAAGAATAACTTATGAAACTTGATAAATTTCTGCGGAGAATACAACGTCGTTTCAATTTGTGAGGTAATTATTTGATGCCATGATGCTGACTGAATGTCATTGAATTAATGAAAATAACACAACAATTGGTGGGATAACTCCAAATCAGCTATCGTATTATGTATTCGATTCAAATAAGAGAACAAAATTTGCATTATTGATATTATATTTCAACAAGATAGCAAGCGGATAGAGAAATCTGACAATGCAATGCATGTCATCCGAACACTTCAATTTCGTCGAAAATGGATAAAGCCATTTTGTTCAACTTTCACCTCTGGAGAGTTGAAAAGGACATGGATACAATTATGCAAGTCCTTATCAAAGATGCAATGAATGACGCCTAAACTCCTATAGAGTAGAGTTAAGGCTATTACCGCGATGGATGGTTACAGCAACACTACATGTGTTGTGACAGTCACTGCACAAAATGCATCAAAAATTAAGTATATGTGGATCAAAGACACCTTCATTCAAGAATCTCGAAATTTCAAAGCAATGCTTGTCGTTTACATATCAAGCAAAGGGACCAAAGATGGTGGTGCTCTAATATTTTGTCTGGTCAGATTTCAGATTTACCTTTGTTCATGTTTTTTTTTTCTTTGGTGGAGAAGTTGACCGCGGCCTATTTCAACATCATTCATCTTCCTCTCAATCTCCTCCTTTTTCACCGGCAGAACCAAAAATATCTGGCATCTCAGCGAAATATCACTGGAGACAAAAAAAAGTTTCTCCAGCTTATTCAACAACCAAAGCCAGCTAAATATCATCTCCAGCCACAAAGCAATGGGTCAAGTAATTAAATTTCCTTGATGCAGGCTGAGGAAAGCCAGTAAGCAATCAAAGGAGATGGAAGAATAGCACTATTAATTCAAGACCAACAAAAGTTTGCAGCAAAGCTGATAGTATTTATGATCTTGCAAAAGTCAGTCTTGTCTGGTTATCAAGCATACAACACTGCAATTATAGCTTTTGTGCATCTCAGTTAGCCTTAGATTGTGAAAGTTTTAGCCGAACCAACAATTTCTAACCTACATACAAGCTAACTAGCATCTGCTTCACTGCATTATGCTTCAAAAACAATCATACTAAACGTCACCATTCTGGTATATAAAAGTTCAGCCGTCTACACCATTCAAGTTGAGCATCTGACTGCATCTCTATGGGTGCTATTAAGGGATGGCAATACTCAGTTATGATACGAATAATTGACATCCATACTTATCCGACATGTCCATGTCCAATTTTAGAGGTTTGATATGGATATGGATTTTGTTTATATGGATATTGATATGCATAGATATTCGGGAAAAAAATTTCTACTTAAAACTAATGACGAATAGGATAATTCTTTTGCTAGAGCGTTGTTTGTCATGCTGATAATGTGCAAGATATCCCAATATTTATGACAGTAATATAAATAAAGGGGATTGTAGGGAACCAAATGAAATATAAGTTTAAAGAATTTGAAAGAAACTGATTATTCTCTTATTCAACAACCCGGTGTGAAATTACATTTTGCTCGAGGTCCATGTAATCATATTTGCCATTAAGAATGAGCATCTGCCAAGAGAAGAGACATATGTCATGACAATGAGTGATTGACAAGTGACAAAATTGATAGACACCCACCGAATATGTCATAACATAAACTTCTAAAATTGCTACACGAAATGAAATACAATGATGCACGATGCCCAACCAAGATGTTGACTTGGATTGTCCAACTGTAGATGAGTCCAGACATGCTACCATCAATCGTTGTTATTAGAATAGTCACCCACCACCTCGCAAATCACAAGTAGCATTAGCAAGTCCTCAGTAATTCTTACTGCCTGAAACAACATGGCTGGAGCAGAGGTTTTTCTATCAAAGCGTGTCCAGGAAATGGTCCTCAACGGTGAAGAACCGCCAGCACCATATATTTGTAGAGATGGTGATTCAATTCAAGAGGTTTCTGCTCCATTATCTCCGGTTCCGATCATTGACCTCAGTCTGCTCTCATCCTCAACACCATACGCCAAGCAAGAAGAAGAACTGCAGAAATTAAGATCAGCACTCAGCTCATGGGGATGCTTTCAGGTCTAAATACTAAACTAATTAATTGACAACAGCAAGAAAATTTAGATTCTAGTGCTTAATGATCTAATTCCATGATTATTTAGCATAAAAGCATGAATAACCCTGCCCAATCAAAGATTGGATACACATAATCGTTCCATTCCCAAAGAATCATGAGGACTAGGGACTAATGAAAATCATTCAATCCATACCATCAATCTCTAGCATTTTGTATACATTTTGTTATTTTTATGCTGAAGGTATTAAGTGTAGGAATTTCAGCAAATAAATAGGCGATCGTAGATAAAGCAGTCTTACTGACAGAAAATTGAGAATCAATTTGTTTGTGATTCATATGTGCTGCCACATGATACAATCTCTACTCTTGCAACATAACTGAAGAGTATACTCTGGATTTTCAGGCAATAGGTCATGGGATTCCAACGACATTTCTAGATAAGATCAGGCAGGTTACAAGAGAATACTTTGAACAGCCAATGGATGAGAAAAAGAAGCAAGCCAAAGGAGTTGAAGAGGTTGAAGGTTATGGGGCTGACCCCACACCTGAAGAAGGTCAATTTCTTGACTGGTCTGATCGGCTGTTTCTTGATGTATACCCAAAAGATCAAAGAAAGCCCCAGTTCTGGCCAGAAAGACCAGAATCTTTCAGGTGATTTCATGCCCCCAAGGTCCCAGTTGTTAAATGATAAAGCAAGATTAGTAGAAGAAATTAAAAATTACTAGCATCCAAATTCAGGACACCTTTTAATCAAACATGTTTCAGTCCTAATTTTGATAATTTTGGGACTGCTGTGCTTTAGCTAATTTTGAAAGCATAGCAGTTAAACAGTTTGGTAAATACACAGTTTTACTTGGTAGCTAATACTTCACCATCCATCTGCACACTTATATTTGATAGCTAGTAATTCCATCCCACAACAGCTATAGATTAAAAGCCATGGAACCTCAATCCGAAAAATACCCTAATCTTCATCACAAATTGTCAAAATGTTCCGACACCTTATGCTTAAAATCTTCATAATGAAAACCATCATATTACAGAAGCAAACTCTGTCAAAATAGATTTACTAATTATTATGAAAATTTAGCACCGCAGAAGAATATAATCCTTTGCCTAAGGATCACAGCTATCTTCTTAATCATTTATGGATTATGTAAACAATGTTGATCAAGTAAAGCTGACAGATACATAAAATGAATCTGTAACTTAACATCAGGTCCCCTGCAGCTGTCTGTTAATTACTGCTAATTATTTATCTTCCTTCTAATAGAGACCATCTACTTATTTCAGTGGCACTTACCCTCTTTTTGTCTGGTCCATAGAATGCAGATGTGATGTTAATTAGATGCTTTACAATATTTATTACGTGTGACTCATTACAAATTACAACTACACAGAGGCCTTATTGAGGAATACTCTCTTAAAATAAAGACGGTGACAGAGATCACTTCCAAAGCCATGGCAAAGTCATTGAAGTTAGAGGAAAATTGCTTCCTGTATCAGTTTGGGAATCGATCACAGTATCAAGTGAGGTTTAACTATTATGCACATTGTCAGAGACCTGATCTTGTCCTGGGCTTAAAACCCCATTCAGATGGAACCGGATACACCATTGTATTGCAGGACGAAGAAGGTCTCCAAGTCCTCAAAGATGAGCAATGGTTTACAGTACCCAAAATATCTGAAGCTGTCCTAGTCCTCATGGGTGACCAAATGGAGGTAATTAAGTTATTTTGCTTTGTAATTTAACAACATGGCCAAAACTTAGTTTAGACAGCTCAATTAGCTACAACTGAACTACTGGTAGTGGCATGAACAACTCTTCCTCAGAAAATTTTCTTTCCAAAGATGTCTATAGAGCTGTTCAAATAATGAGTAGCAACATAGGTTTACTACAATTTACATTTTATTCTTTGTTCAGATGATAAAAAAGAGGACATTCAATTTGCATGAAGCTTACAGATGTGGAGATAATATAGTGCCACATTAAATAATTAATCATCCATGATACTTGCAGATAATGACTAATGGAATCTTCAAGAGCCCAGTGCATAGAGTGGTTACTAGTGCAGAAAAGGAGAGGTTTTCTGTAATAGTATTTTATACACCTGAATTGAACAAGGAGATTGGACCAGAAGATGGCTTAATCAATGAGGAATGCCCAAGATTATTCAAGAACATGAAAGATTACGCCAATATTCACTGGGAATACTACCAGAAAGGACAGCGAGCAGTTCACACCGCAAAAGTGTGATATTGTCCTGTATACTGCTCTGTAATGCTTTATTCATACTGATAGAATACTCTCATGTTCTGTCACTTCTTTATCCTTCCATCTTTCTTTTCCTTCTTCGTTTTGTGTGGTTGTGAAACTTAATGCTAGAGCTTTTAAATAAACACTACCTTATGGGTGGCTCTTCATTTTTTTTTAAAAAAGATTTAGCCTATAAGCAGCCCAATCCCTTCTCCACCCATGTGAGCATGGTTAGACCTTATGTTGAAATCTTCATCTTCATTCTTCTTTTAGTTGCATAGGAAGATGCATCATCACGATGTATGATGCAGATTAGGAATCCTTATCCTATTTAAATTAATTCCCGTATTGACTAAAACTTTATTGTTCTTTTATTACTAGTTTAGGAATTTGTTTTCCATTTTCTTCATAGTTTAGGATAATTACTAGCCCTCTCTTGTAGCCTTTGAAGGCAAATTTGAGTTCAATAATATTTTCAGTTTTCAAAGCTCTATGTGAGTTTCTGAGTTTAGTTAATTCTCGGTATTCTGCAGAATCAACGAGTCTTGACCTCCTAGCCCTAGTTTTGGGGTATTATTTTGAATCAACATGAATTTAGTTCATTCATTAATTCCAGTAGTCTCTAAAATCAACAGAATATTAGAACATTAAACTTCTGCTGCATCAGTGTCCCAACAGTTTCAGCATCTTAAACTGTAGGGATCTCTCTGGTCTACATGCATTTTAAGAATAATTCTTTATGTTTTCCCACTAAAAAATTTATTAGCTACAATAGCACTATTTCCTGAAAGAGAAGACCTACTTTCTGACGAATTTCCCAGAAGTAGCTAATCCACTGCAGTAAACTCTACAATGCTTTAGTAACTATGCAGACCAGGCCAGATTAGCTCTCTCATTTTCACAACTAAGAAAATGAATTATTAACACAATGATTTAAGAGATTAAAAACCACCATGTAGCCTCATTGCATCCTTTCACCCTGTAGCCACCTTGCATCCTTTCTTACTAAGAAAATTCGAAGGGCCAACAGTAACAAACTTAAAGCCATTGAGTATAAAGCAAATTATTAATTCATTAGATACACCCAAATATACATAAACATACACATATACAAACATACATACATATATATATATATACACATGCATTCATACATACATACATACATACATACATACATACATACATACATGGAAGTGTACAAAAATAATTCATAATTTGCAAAAAGGCCATATCCATTCCATTCTGATCTGAGAACCTAAAATAACTAACAAAGCTAACTGCAAAACTAAACAAAAGAAAAATAAAATATACAATGAGAAATTCTCAAAATTGCATACCGCAAAAACACAACATCTCTGCTTTAAGATGCTTCCAATCTTTCACTCATTATGCCGCCGAGTATAAAGCAAATTATTAATTCATTAGATACACCCAAATATACATATACATATACAAACATACATACATATATATATATACATGCATTCATACATACATACATGGAAAATAATTCACAATTTGCAAAATGGTCACATCCATTCCATTCTGATCTGAGAAGCTAAAATAACTAACAAAGCTAACTGCAAAACTAAACAAAAGAAAAATACGATATACAACAAGAAATTCGCAAAATTGCATACCGTAAAAACACAACATCTCTGCTTTAAGATGCTTCCAATCTTTCACTCATTATGCCGCCGAATATAAAGTAAATTATTCATTCATTACGCCAGAAAAACCAAAAAAAAAAGAATAAAATGGAAGTGTACATAAGATATTTTGTAATTCAGAAAAACGGTCATATTCATTCTATTCTGATCTGGCAACCCATAATACCTTTAAAAAAAAAAACCATATGCAATGAGAAATTCACAATAATGCATACCGCAAAAACAGAACATCTCTGCTTTAAGTTTAAGATCCTTCCAATCTTTCACTATCCACAGAAGCCTGCTCCACAGGAGCACCATTCTGAGTCTCTTTCGGTGCAGACAAAAGCCTGATTCTCTCCTCCTCCTCCCCCTCCTCTGCACTCCCGAACAACTCCTTCCTATAAACCCGAAACATCTGCCCAAACAACTGCTGTTTAATACTCTCGAAAGCCATTTCCAACCTCTGCAACTGCTCCAAACTATTCTTATTATACATAAACAGCCCATAATACAAATCAAAGCTATCCCCTTTCGTGTTATCCACCAAATCCAACAATGTCTCATAGCCTTTTGTATTAATTGGCGACGACTCCACTCCAAATCTCTCCAACACTCTCCCCATTGTATGAGTCACAAACTGAGACCCCGCCGCATACTTATCATGATCAAAACAACTCATTTCCACCATCCTACACCCTTCTTTCGCGAATACATCAAGAAATTTATCAACCCTTTTGATTCTTTCCTCGTCATTTCCAATTCTAACCTTATCATACATAAAAGGGAGATTTTCCCACGAACTTTTTGCACTCTCGGGGCCAAACATTGGGTGCGTGCACAAAATATCAAAGTCCTGAGGCAAGTACTTGAGGAAGAGGTTTCTGGGGAATTCTTTAACGGAAAGGACGTCCACGAAGAGGGTGCTGCGTTTAAGCCGCTGGAAGGGGATTGATTTGAGGACGGATTCGGTGGAGAGAATGGAGGTGGAGAGCAAAACGACGTCGGGGTGGAGCTCGCAAAGGTCGTTGAGGTCGGCGAAGAAGGGGCCGTTGAGCTGTTGACGGACAGCGGGGGAGTGATCGGAGCGGGAGTGGACGAGAAGGGTGTGGTGGTGGCGGGCAAAGGCCTTGGCGAGGAATTGGCCAAAGTTGCCGAAGCCAATGACGGCGATTTTGAGGGACGTGCTCTTCACGTACTGGGTGTGGAGTTGGGATTCATAGTCGAAGGGCTGGGCGGCGTCGATTGCGCGGATGACGTGGCGGAGTGGACCCTGGTGGTGGCGGGATTTGGGGGAGGAAAGTGGGAGGGAAAATGAGGGGACAATTGGAGGGAATGAGTGTAGTGGTGGCGGCGGCAGTGATGGGATTGTTTTGGGGAGATTTGTCAAGAACGCTGTCGAGAACATTGTCGGGAAGAGATTAGAGAACTGAGAAGAGGAGGAAGAGCAACAGAGACGCCCCAATACACTATTGTGGTTAACTGGTTTTAACGCAATTGATGAAACCTGGAGGAGGAAACAAAGACAGAAACAATTTGATTCGACAAATTTTGCTTTGTATCGTGTCGTGCGTGCACGTGTAATGTGTTTGTACGAAGTGTGTTGCGGTGCACCAGTGCGCAGTTTAGTGGTGGGCAATTTCCGATTTGGATCGAATTTTAAATAATTCGATTCCAATCCAAATCTTACGGGTCAGATGAATATGTTAAATATGTTGATATTCGGACCGGTCCAGATGAGTTTGGATTTCGGATTAACTCAAATTGAATTTAGATTTGGGACTTTTTTTACAATTCTCTAAAAAAATTTATGAAATTTATAATTAATGAAAACACAAATAATATAAACCATCAAAAAAGAAAAGCAAACAAGCTTAGAATTGAGTGCCTCAGCTAGGAATGGCAAAACCCCAGGCCGGATCTAGGTATTGAAATGACCGAACTTTGCCCAGATGTAATTGGTTCGGGTTTAATTTTGGGCCAGATTTTAATTTAGGTACCTGAATTTTATATTTTTTAATATCATATGTGTATATATTTTTCATTTTTTAGTAATTTTATAAGTTTTAAATTTATTTTAATAAAATTTGACATGAAAATATAAATTTTAAGTATTTAAAATTATATATATATATATATAAAATAAATGAGTCAAATAAATATAAATATTTAAAATAATATATATTTTATAATATTTTTTTAATAAAATTTAGATTCTGAATTTTTCAAGTGATGCTTAAGACCGACACCGCTTTATACCCAAACTGAATATTATCCAACCCACAATATCTGAGTACAATCCAAATCCAAATCGGACGAATATTTTTACCACCTTTAGTCTCAACACCATATTAATCCGTTGACAGTATGATTTTGATGTATCGGTAAAAGAAAAAGTAAAGATAGCATCAAATTAGTTAATTCAAATACAAATAGTTGGGCGTTGTCATGCCTTGGGATTAATAGATTACCATGAACAAGTCGCTGTCGGCTATTCATCTGGAACTTGACCTCGATGGCGTGCTGCATGGGTTTAGGAGACGTCGTGGCGACTGGGTTATTTGCCTTGTCGGTGTGGTGTATTCATGGCATGTTTGGCCTCAGACTTTCAGTGGATCAGTGGTTGTTTACTTGATTTACGAATTAGGTTTCGGTTTTTATTTAATTTATTTCTATTTTAACATTTTTATTTTTT
Source organism: Citrus medica (assembly GCA_002013955.2). Taxonomy (NCBI): domain Eukaryota; kingdom Viridiplantae; phylum Streptophyta; class Magnoliopsida; order Sapindales; family Rutaceae; genus Citrus; species Citrus medica. The sequence goes on from MKYO02016343.1 coordinate 386,775, forward strand.
TAAACAATAGTGCGTGCAGATCCAATCGGATTATTCGAATTGATCCGAATCCAATTCACTCCGAACCAAATCCAACCGGATTTGAAGCTAAATCCAAGTTCGGATTGGATCAGATCCATCTGAATCCGATCCTATCCGATACCCACCCCTCTTGCACACAATAGACTTCAAGCGTGTCAAGTTTTGATTGGAGGAACCGAGTTGTATGTCCATTAAGCTTAAAACGTTGTGTCAAAAACTTCACGCACATGATCAGCTCTCAAATTTATACATCTTAAGATTTTGTGCACCTGGAAGGGTACAACTACTTTATAACAGCAACATTTCATCGTCTTATGCATTGTTTCCCATCCCCTTCTAGAGGAGATTCTGATGTCAAGACCAAGAATATGAATACTGTACAAACGCCGGTACCAAAAATTCGAAAGGAAAAATCCCATAAATCAGCACCCACCGATCCACCCCCTCTTGCGCACAAATGAGAATTTCTAACAAATTGCTCTTGGGGCCAAATAATAGCGCGCTGGTGCCCGCAACATCATTCGAACCTTCTTTATCCCTGTTTTAAAAGAATATGGAGTAAGAATAGATATCATCTCACTGTTAACCATACTCAATAGACCTCTAGACTGTACCCGAGAGGCACAGGGGTCCACTTCAAAGTGCCTCAAGGATCAACGTCAAGAGTCCATCTAGCGAGAGCTTAGGCTAGAATCAGCGTATAAAAGTGCAATCAATATACCACCTTAAACCAAAAACAGCAAACCACAACCAGTCGGTCCAAGTGCACTTTCATTGCATCAAAAAGTAACAAAATGTTTGATAGGAAGCTGTTCTAAGACTACACAGGACAAAAAAAATAATAATAAAAATAAAATAGACCAAAACATTTCACCACCGTGTCTCCCCCTTCAACATGAAAAAGAGCATCTCGGTCGTCATCATTCTAACCATCTCAATTTATCATCATCATCATCTCATCCCCGCATCAAAAACAGTATTCACTGGAAACTAAGGAAACTAAATTAAAACCCCATACCATGGGGAATAAGTTGGTCGGTAGAGGTCAAGGATGGGTGTGGATACTGTTACAATCGAAACCAAAAGTCAATGACCCTCTTCCGCAATGTATTTCACATCATCTCTTTCTTCAGAAGATCTTGAAAAGCAGGCCACCGTGGGTGGCAAAGAAAGGAGCAAACACCAGTGATTCAACGGCCATGAGTTTGATGAGGATGTTTAGAGATGGGCCTGACGTATCCTTCAGTGGATCTCCAATGGTATCACCAATCACAGCTGCCTTGTGTGGCTCAGAACCCTTTGGGCCAAGGGTCCTTGCATGCTCTGAGGCACCAGCCTATACAAATACCACGCAAAATTTACATTACCACTCAAGGCTTAAGAAATTGTTGATTCATCAGAATAGAAACTCAGGTTAAAAGGATAACCAGCTTGATTTTTGATAAACTGCTTACCTCAATATATTTCTTGGCATTATCCCATGCACCGCCAGTGTTGGAGGCAGATATTGCTATCTGTTAAAGCAAATACCAGAGCACACCACATATTCACTTATTCAACATCCATGATTTCACCCAAGTCAACCTCAAATCTAAAGCCTATACTAAATTTGTCTTTGCAATTAATCATAAACTTCTGCAAGAACAACATGATAAATCAAAGTTCCAGTATTACCTGAACACCCGAAACAAGGGAGCCAGCGAGCACACCAGAAAGGGTTTCCACACCAAAGAAGATTCCAACAATGAGGGGTGTGAGCATGACAAGAGCACCAGGAGGAATCATCTCCTTGATGGATGCATCAGTTGAGATCTTAACACAGGTAGCGTAATCAGGCTTGGTAGTGCCCTCCATGAGACCTGGAATGGTGTTGAACTGTCTGCGGACTTCCTCAACCATCTTCAAAGCTGCACTTCCCACACTCTTCATTGTCATGGCTGAGAACCAGTAAGGAAGCATGGCACCAACAATCAGACCAATGAAGACCTTGGGGGTCAAAACATCAACAGTTGTAATTCCAGCACGGCTCACAAAAGCACCAAATAGAGCCAAAGACACCAACGCAGCAGATCCAATGGCAAATCCCTAATGTCAAACAACAAGTCAAATTCAATGGACCTTGCAAAAACTAGAGATATCATGTAAAGATGCTAACAAATTCCAAGAATACAAAGTCAAACACATTCCGGCAGAAAATCAAGTACCTTTCCAATGGCAGCGGTCGTGTTCCCAGCAGCATCAAGGGCATCCGTCCTCTCACGAATGCGGTGGCTCATGCCAGCCATCTCAGCAATGCCTCCAGCATTGTCACTGATGGGGCCATAAGCATCAATGGCCAAGCCAGTGGCAATAGTGCTAAGCATTCCAAGGGCAGCCACAGCAATACCATACATAGCAGCAAAACTAAAACTAACAAAAATGCTGACTGCAATGGCAAAAATTGGTATGATGACAGATTTGTATCCCAAGGCAAGGCCAAAGATAACATTGGTGGCAGCTCCTGTTCTGCAGGAATCGGCAACATCTTGCACAGGGCTGCAAATAAATCAAACACAGGGTCAAAACAGGAAACTCAAGAGAAACAATAAGAGACCTACTCAACCTAATACTTCTCTTAAACATGTACCTGTATGCATTGCTAGTGTAATACTCAGTCACAAACCCAATGATAAGTCCAGCCCAAAGACCAACAGCCACACATAAAAATAGTTGCCTGCAAAATCAAGACCATGTTAAAACTGACATTATTGACATGTTAGTAGTGCCATTAATGATATCTGGCACAAGCATGCACTACTTCCTGCAAGCCAGCAACTGACTCATAAACTCAGAACAACAATCTAAATCACAAGGACATTTCCAAAGCAACAGATGTGATGTAACGTACAGAAGATACAGACAAATCAGTACGGACCACTTTCATCATTTAATGCATATTCCAATTCCCAAAGAACATGTTTGAAACATACCAGTTCTTCACAACCTTCTGAGCACCAAAATTGTAAATTGTGAAGGAAGATGGCAAGCCTATCCAGCTAACAATTGCAATTCCAACAGTCATAAGAACAGTAGAGATGATAAGCTGTTTCTTCAATGATGGTTCAATCTCCTTCACAGCCTTGACTTCAAAGAAATCTGTAGCAAAGAGCGTTGTGATCAGACAAACAAGGATGCCTATAGAACTGATGAGCAGAGGATACAGCATGCTAGTGAACTCGTGGTTGATTCCAAAAGATGAGATGGATGCAACGACAAGAGCAGCACAGGATGATTCAGCATAGGAGCCAAAAAGATCAGAACCCATGCCAGCTATGTCTCCAACATTATCACCAACATTGTCAGCAATGACCTGGTAAGGTAAAAATTTAACCAAAATCAGCAAAAGCATTAAATATAAATAAAAAAAACCTTCTATCAAAAGTGATAAATGGCTCACAGCTGGGTTTCTTGGGTCATCTTCTGGAATGTTTCTCTCAACCTTTCCGACAAGATCAGCACCAACATCAGCAGCCTTGGTATAAATTCCACCACCAACTCTTCCAAAGAGAGCCATGGATGATCCTCCAAGACCATAACCAGTAATGGCCTCAAAAAGTCCCTCCCAGTCATCACCATAGTACAGCTTGAAAAGATTGATTGCAATGAACAGCACTAAAAGACCATTAGCTGCAAGGAGGAAACCCATCACTGCACCAGATCTAAATGCAACAATAAAAGCCTTCCCGACACTCTTTCTTGCTTCTAAGGTAGTTCTTGCATTGGCATAAGTGGCAATCTTCATCCCAAGGAACCCAGAAAGAACAGAGGTTATAGCACCAAGCAAGAATGACACAGTACTGAAGGCTGCAGTGGCAAGTGCTGGCTTGCACATCTTCTGCTGGTCATAAGTGCAGGCTTGGCCCTTTGTGCTGAAGCCCTCCACAGACCCCAGGAAAAGGAAGATCAAAATTGCAAAAGCGATCATGAAAACCCCAACATACTGATATTCAGTAAAAAGAAAGGATGTGGCACCTGTTGCATTCAAACAATAACTAATTTGTAAATATGATGAGCATTGACATATACAGTGCAGTTAATTGAGAAAAATACATGAAAGGTTAAGGTCAGACAAAACAAGTACATAATTACTTCTTAAAAGAGGTAGATGAACTCAAAAAGGAAAAATCAAATGGAAGAATAGCCGGTATGTAAACAAGCATATCATACGCCGATCAGTAATTTAAGGGGAGAAATACCCTCAATTCACTAGAAACTAATATACAATGATTTAGATTTCACATAATACCAGTATGAAATCATCATGAATCCTCTTCTCTAATACTTGCAAAATAATATCATGCATAATCGGCAAACAAAAAGGCCACCAGATTTTCCCTCCAGATTTACCTTTCAGTCATAATTATTCCTTGTTTCATTTTTCTCTAAAATGCAAACAAAAAGGGCACCAGATTTTCCTTCCAAATTTACCTTTCAGTCATAATTATTCCTTGTTTCATTTTTCTCTAAAATACACGGGAAACTTATGAACATTCCGGATTTCATTTTATTAACTATTACTAAGGTTCCTTTCTTCCTTGGGAAAGGGAACAGAAGAATTATTATTAAAATAATTATAGTAGTACTCAATTAGTCTTATAAAAACATCCGGAAACCTTAAACTTGAACAAAAAGTAATGGAACCAAGAAGATAATATCACCTAAGCTAATAAAACAATTCCCAAAATAAACAAAGGTAATGAGATCTTAAAATGACTATGATTCTTATCAAAATTAAAAAAAATGACTTAAATTTAACAACTATTTAAATATTCAAGATCCAATAATATAAATATGGACCAGGACCACAGCAATCCAAGATACATCACCCATGTCCAGCATTAACAACAGTGCAGTGCACATCTGCTGACAATAACACCCAAAAAAGATAAATAACATGATAAAGAAAAAGACATGCATTTAAGCCACGTATGTGAATAGACTATGGATGTGTTTGGAATTGAGGTGCTGTAGCTTAAAAAGCTAATGAAAAAAAAAATTGTAATTATGACATAAAAGTTAATAATATATAGTAAATATAAATTTTAAATAATAATTTTATCAAAATTATTAAAGATATAATAAATTTTATATTATACAAGTGAAAAATTATATCAACATAGCTTAAAAG
>MKYO02016343.1:392222-433490 GCA_002013955.2 Citrus medica
TGTAAATATGATGAGCATTGACATATACAGTGCAGTTAATTGAGAAAAATACATGAAAGGTTAAGGTCAGACAAAACAAGTACATAATTACTTCTTAAAAGAGGTAGATGAACTCAAAAAGGAAAAATCAAATGGAAGAATAGCCGGTATGTAAACAAGCATATCATACGCCGATCAGTAATTTAAGGGGAGAAATACCCTCAATTCACTAGAAACTAATATACAATGATTTAGATTTCACATAATACCAGTATGAAATCATCATGAATCCTCTTCTCTAATACTTGCAAAATAATATCATGCATAATCGGCAAACAAAAAGGCCACCAGATTTTCCCTCCAGATTTACCTTTCAGTCATAATTATTCCTTGTTTCATTTTTCTCTAAAATGCAAACAAAAAGGGCACCAGATTTTCCTTCCAAATTTACCTTTCAGTCATAATTATTCCTTGTTTCATTTTTCTCTAAAATACACGGGAAACTTATTAACATTCCGGATTTCATTTTATTAACTATTACTAAGGTTCCTTTCTTCCTTGGGAAAGGGAACAGAAGAATTATTATTAAAATAATTATAGTAGTACTCAATTAGTCTTATAAAAACATCCGGAAACCTTAAACTTGAACAAAAAGTAATGGAACCAAGAAGATAATATCACCTAAGCTAATAAAACAATTCCCAAAATAAACAAAGGTAATGAGATCTTAAAATGACTATGATTCTTATCAAAATTAAAAAAAATGACTTAAATTTAACAACTATTTAAATATTCAAGATCCAATAATATAAATATGGACCAGGACCACAGCAATCCAAGATACATCACCCATGTCCGGCATTAACAACAGTGCAGTGCACATCTGCTGACAATAACACCCAAAAAAGATAAATAACATGATAAAGAAAAAGACATGCATTTAAGCCACGTATGTGAATAGACTATATCTTTTGAAAAAGGAAAGTATGAAACAGATCCAAATATATATTAAAATTTACTTATATACAAAACAATACAAAATTCAAAATCAGATCCAGAAGCAGCATGGGTTAAAACTCAAAACCGTAAAAATTGCAGCTTTTTTTGGATTTCCTTACCGTGAAAAATGATAAAGGAAATTTTAATTAATATACAAACGAAATATAGTAAAGCTGTATGAGCAAACAAATCTAGTACAGATGAAAACCATTCCAATCAAATCTGTAAGTAAGAAAATAAGAATATTCACTGCCTCCTCACTTCGCCTCACTTTCTCATCAACCAAACAGAGAGAACAGCTTAATTTAAGCAGATCAAAGTAAGAATTCAAATGAAAAAAATATATAAATACTATTATTATTGTACAGGCACGAACGATTAAAAACGTTTTAAATGAGCAAAAATATTTTAAAATTCAAAACTTTCCTATCCCTTTCCAACACTTTCTAGCGAACCAAACAGAAACTACAGCTTCAGTTCTAACATAAAAAAAAAATTTTAAAAAGAATTAATTTCCTTTTTTAAAAAAAATTTCACGTCCACGACCACGTAAAGAAAACGCTTAAGCTCAAATTCCAAAAAACGTCAACTTTCTAGCATTTTCCTAGCGACCAAGCGGCTTCACCATGCTTATAACTTCAAAAAACAGGCAAGCAGCAGTACACGTCAGACAAATGAAATTACAAAAAGGCCACCAGATCTAGAACCAAAACCGTAAGATCTGAGAAAAAACCGCGGAAGGGCAAAGAGGCGGCAGCTCACCTTCAGAGATAGCACTCTGAATATCGGCGCATTTGGCGACGACACTCTGTTCGTTAATCCCTTCCTCTTCTTCGATCAAGTAATCGTTGAATCCATTCTTCTTGTCGCTGTTGCTGCTCGGCGGCCTCTCGTGCGTCAGCCTCACGCGGGAGACGATGAACCACTGGACGAGCGAGAAGATGATTCCGACCACGGCACAAACCGGGACCAGGATTTCCGTCGCGAGCTCCGACAGCAGCGCCGATCCCATCGCGAAAGAAAATTATAAAAACGAAGAAAAAAAGAGGGAAGGAAAAATGGGATGAACGCAGTGAAGCAAGAGAAATGAAGTGAAGATGTCTGCGAGGGTTTGTTTTAGGATGGTTTTATAGATTGGAGATTTGCTGGAATATTTTGGAATGAGAGAGAGGCTGGGATCTTGTGCTGCCGAGGCTGTTGTTGTATGTGTTGATCTGTTTTAGCGTGTCAAATATAAGCCGTCGGATTGAGTAACGGATCTCATCACGGTCTGGTTTCTATGACATGTTGAAATTTAGATTATTAATTTTAATCACAATAATAATAATAATAATAATAAAGCAACAGACTGTTTGGTACAACTAGTACATGAAAACTGAAAGATTGCCTCAAAAGTAATAATTATTATTTTCTGACAATTATGTCAATTTATTATAATTTTATACCATCAATCATAATCATTTTATGCCACGCCAATTTATACATACTTATTTTTACAAAGTAATTATTATTTTATTTTATCTAAATCATATTTTTTAATTACTTATCTTAATCATGTTAGATGCTCTAATTTGCACCGAAAATTTTAATTCTTATTTAATTTTCATGTATAAAAGATTTTTGTCGCCACAAGATTTCTCTCTAATTATTTAATTTATTTCATCAACAAAATTTAAATGCAACATTAACTTCCTAATTTTACAACAAAAAGCAAATGAATTATGTCTTCATTAATCCTTCTTCAACTAATATATTATCTAGTTTGTACTATCATTAAGTAGATATAATTTTTTTCCTATATTTGCGACAATGGTATCCTAGGATATTATATCTTATAGTTTGAATATATGGTAGTAAGTTCAATTGATCAAATTTTATTAATTTTTATTTACTTTTTGACTATACGACAAAACTCGTAATATAAAATACCTTATTTTGAGTTATGATATATATTTAGTAACTTAAATAGTGAGTTCTTGACTTTAGAATTATGTCATCTTTAAGTATTGATAAATTGAACAAATCTTATCAACATCTACAAATAATAAATCATAGATCAAACCTGATAAAAAAATAAGATAGCAATAAGTTAATTGGATGTATATGATTATGGTAAGATTATATTTATAAGTGTTTCCGTTTTTTTAACTCCTAACATGCCGTGTAGCTTCATAAAAATTCTAGTTTTTAATATAAAAAAATTATGCAAAAATTAACCAAATGTATTTTGAAACATGACCTCATCCTTCCAAATCCCAAAAGGAGTAAATTTAATTTGAGCAATCATCAAGTTGCGTAAATTTAAATGATCGAGAGTAGTTTGATATTTTTGCCATTTGTCATCATCAACTTAGCCTGCGGTGGATGATTGCGGAGCAGGGGCGTAGCGTTGGGCGGGATGTACGGGAAAACGGCACTAATTGATTACTCGGCGCGTTTTTCAGACGCATCACTGTCGCTGTCAGAATCGGCTTTTAAATTTTTACATCTTTGTGGCCTTTTCACATCGCGAGGAATTATCCAGTGCTTCGCACTCTCAAATAGTTAAATGCATAGGAATTTCATTGCCATCTTATTAACATAAAAATAAAATAGAGACAATAATAATATGATAATTATATTTTGCCATCTTGAGATTTTGTTTGCGCCCTTAGGAGGTAGCTCAGCTGGCTGTGAATGCATTTCGTGATTAAGGTAATTCAAGTTTAAGCAATAACATATTTTATAACGATTATTCATAATTTTAGAAGTGATTAATTTTTTGGATTAACATTAAGAATTTTATAACGATTATTCAAAATTTTAGAAGAAATTCAATTAAAAACTGAAAAATAAAATGGTTCATATTTCCTATTACTCTAAAGAGGTTCCATCACATATGTATTGACAAGATAGTAAACACTCAGTCCTCTCTTATGTGCAGATATTACTTGGCTTGTGTTGATACAGTATTTAATAAAAATCATTAAATATATGCGGCAGCGGTTTGATGCACAGGCGTGACCATAACCATTTTCAGTGCGGCCCAGAACACGGGATTATTTATCGGCGACTTAATTGTAATTTGCAAAGGATATCGTTGAGACGTTTATCGAACGGATTTGAGAGATTTGTGACGTCGCGTGTATTGAATGGCGTGCATGGCTTCCAATCGGATAATATTCGTTTGTAATTATTTTTTTTCTTTAAACATTTTTTTCTTTTTATTTCACTGTCTTATCTCTATATGTCCACTCCATCTCTATCCTCTTGCACTCCAATAATTTACGACATTTGTTGTAATATTTTTACTAAGAGTCCTGATCTGGTGCACAAATCACAATTACAAACATAGCGAGTATTTATCGGTAAAATCATAGGTCCCACGGCACAAGTTTAGTAATGATAAATCGGCACAATATGCAACTACACGCACCTGAATGAATTTATTTATTTTTTATTAATTCTAGTTTCATTTAGTCTCATTTTTCTTCTACACCCACAAAATTAGTCTCTAACAACATGGAGAGATAAACCATTTTAATTAGTTGCTCTTATTTTTCTTGCCTAAAACAACTCTTTTTTTTTTATTCTATTAGGATATCTTTCGATACAAATTTCCATCTTCACTTTTTTTTTCCTCTTATATGTTTATAGCCTTTACTTGTTGAGGTATCTTTAGTACATTTTAATATTAAATTTTTTTATTGTAATTAAAGGTGAAGGTAAGTGAGGATTAGTTTCGATTGTGTGGTACTTAAAAAACTTCTTTGACGACCCAATAATTTTTAAAAATTTACTTTTAATCATACCATAATAAGTTAAACTAAGTTTTTATCCTTAACACAATTTTCTTATCACTCAATAAAATTAGTAATATTCACATTACTAATTTCAAATGAAGTGGAGTGGAAATAGCAAGAGTCTTTGCACCAAAAATTCTCAAAAAAAAAAAAAAGAGTTTTTGTAATGTAGCCAAAATAGTGGAGTTTTGTACTTTCGTTTCGCTTTATCTTCAAGAAAGTTAAGGCGGGTGGCCAGCAAGCTTTGTGAGTGAGGGCCCGAGGGGGGGGGTTTATGTGCGAGTGAGTGTTGCGTTAGAGCCTTCGAGGTTAAGACTCGCCTCTCAAGGAAGCTTGTTATTTTGTTTCGCGGTCCCCATCCTAACCCGGTGGGACCCACTTACAGTTGTTTTAATGATTTCGATTGGATCGCACTACTGACCACCACACACACACACCCCTATAACGTTCCCAGTCGTTGCGGGCACAACGTAACGTAAAGAGGGCAAATTTCATAATCACCCCTTCAATCGGGTACCTCGCTTGAAATTTAACAACTGTTGCATGTTACAACATAGAACTCAAGTACCTGTGGAAAGTAACAAAAGTATTACGTCCACGTCTGGGTTGTCCTATTTGGGAATGGATTTAGCACATCCAATTGGATATGCTTTTTTTCTCTCTGAAGAATAATAATAATAATAATAATAATTTGTAGACGCTTATTTTTAATATTTATATTAGGAAACTTCAGATCCAAGAGCTAGTTGTAATTGTTGTGAATCAAAAACTAAATATTTATGTGTATAGATAAATAAATAAATAAAATTGTTTAAAATTAGATGATATTTATTTTGAAGATAAAAGTATAATACAAAAATATTTCAATACTCGTAAAAACGTCAATGTAATAATTAATTATGGTGATAATAATATCTTAGGGTTGTATCATTTACAAAGTAGGATTTATATGAAAATATGGTGTGATTATTTAAGAAAAACTCTATAATTGTTATTAATTAATTATCTAATGAGTTATTTTATTAGATACTTAAAAAGGGCCAAAAAAAACTCTTATCGACTATCAAAATAGAAAAAAATTACTAAATAAACATATAAAAATATTACCAAATAATTTTTTGTCAAGAACTATGAAATATGTTGTTTATCTTTTAAAAGCAAATCCCATATAAGGCAATATGTTCTACTTGGGTTATATCTTTTTTTCTTTGAAAATCTTTTTTTAGTTAAACCCTCTATATTCCCATTTAAAAAAAAAAGAGGGTTGGTGATGATGATGTGATGTGTGGATCTTGTATGAGCAATGTATGGTGGCTAATTATGTGATTGTGATAGGAAGATAATATGGTAGCTGTGGAGTGTGCGTTTAGTGATGAAAAGATATTAAGATTAAAGAGAGCGACAACATTGGTAGTATTAATGATTATTTGTTGAAGAAAATTATGGTGTAACGGTGTTATCGTGCTATCGTTGCATCCAGTCATTGGATATCAATAAATTCATTTATCTAAATAGATTTAACGATTTGATACAACTGTGGTACGGTATCACCGTTGCACTGTAGTCGGACCTTTATTTGTGAACCATTAATAATTGTAAATTAATCATGTGTGTGAATTTTGTAATGTTCGCTTTTGTAATGGACTGGGGTTCGAATTCAAAAAGCATTTGGTTACATGATTATGTAAACGAGATAATCTATAGACGTAGCAGAAAGAAAAGGCAAAAAAGAGAAGGTGAAATATGTGGGAATCACGAAGAGATGTGAGTGAAAATCATTGCTAAAGCCAACGGCCATGAAGCTTTGAAGTGCCAACAAGTTATCAAAATCAAATTGATGTATGGGTTGAATGCTTTTGTGATACTCAAAATCATACGAGTTAGACGATGTGACAATTAGTACTTTAAAAAAAAGGTAACATAAAGAAGCTTGCTTCTTAGAATTGATGCAAAGCAACAAAGCAACGTTATAATTTGTTGTGTGGGTTGTTGCTTTCCTTTCCCATTTTCTATTTTATTTTATTTTATGTTCATCGAGAAAGTTCCTAGATTTGTAAGACATGAAATATTTTATTAAATGCCCCGTACCGATCGATATGGATTAACGATTGTAATTGCGCTTGATTGAATATTTCAATTAAAGTATTATGATAGCGGCATTATTATTAGATTAATAAGAACGTTTATGACGCAACGGGATAGCTTTTTTCCCTTTTAATAATTCAAAGCTCACCCAATTATGTTGTCCGGTGACTTGAAGCAATCTTCGTGTGCCCCGCCTTCAATTACACAATTAATAAAACATACCCAATTGGGATTTTTGTCAATTCAAATCAATGTGCCAGGCGTTATTGGTTTCGACTCATTGATTCAAACTATTAAAAGATTAGAATTCAACTAATAAAATTCATTTAATTTTTCCATGGTAATATAGGCAAGACTGTGGTAAATCATGTATTATTTGCAAGGTAAGCTTATAATAATCATAAGTTATATCCACCTTAGGAATCTGTTCATGTACTAACATTTACATATGGATAAACATTTTGTGTGTGATGATATGGTTTTTAAAATATCATGTTTAATTAATTTTGTAGTCATTAAAATTATAATAAAAGGATTCTACCTACCTTAAAATATAACCAACGATCTTTTATGCTGTTACACGTAAATATTAGTTATCTTTATGCAAATGTCATGTAAATATTCTAGTAGCATATATTAATACATTATTGATTTTTGTACTAAGCGGGTCATATATTGAACTAGCATAATTCTTTTTATAAAATTATCAAATTAATTCAATCACATAGATCCTAAATGGAGATTTGCTTAAAAAAAAACTTCTAGTTAAAAACTTAAAATTACCAATTTATCAATATTTTTACTATAATAAATTTAAAATTTAACATCCTTGGATGGTTGGGTTATTCCCTTTCTCATTTTTCTTGATACAATTGGGTTATCTCCATGGGACAAAATAGCTGAGCCCATAATATACCTCTGTTTGCAGATATTTTTTTATTTGAGAGAGAGAAACGTTGATGGCATTTATAATATTCATTTAATGTATGCTTTCATTCTAGAATATATTATAATATTTTAAAAGCATGCCTACCGGGGAAGGCTCATCTAGGGTATTCAAATCAAGCTTTGATTTCGTTGCTGATTTTATTCATATACGATATCTAAAATGGGTGGTGTCTCAATCAAATGCTAACAATTCATTGAACAAATTATTTATATGTTTTAGTAAGTATAGTTCCCCTAACACGGAGATCCCAGTTAAACTTTTTATGTGTAATTATTTATGTTTCTTCCGCTGTAAATTTAACTTGATTGCATCATTATTTCAAATAATAATGTTAGGGATCCCAACATTTGAATCCGAACTTAAATCTTAATATCATTTGCCACTCATTTATTAAATAATAGATTTTATGAATTGTAAATTTACTAAACTAGCATCTTATGGATGGATGCTCGTGACTCACATGGTAGGGTAACTAACGTGGCTGTATTTCAAATGGCTAGGCTGGCCGTTTCAATGTTGCGAGGAACCCAATTCAGGCCGTTTCAACGTGGCTAATGAAATTAGGCTTGGGCCTTCAGCCCATTAAAGGGAATGCATTTGAGCCTAAGCAGCTAAGCTCAGCCAACTATTTATTCTCTTTTACAAACTTCTAATCCTCTTTGTATTGTCAACTGACTACTGGCTCGATTACGCTCGTATGAATTAAAAAACTCTCACGATAATTTCGGATCAGCCATATGGCAGGGGCCTTGTACACATTGAAAAATTTTTTTGTTGCATTCTAAGATTAATATTTATAAAATAATTTAATTAAAAAAAGAGGAATGATGATGAAAAAGAGGATTACGATGATAATCTTATAAAAGTGTGTAATTACCATTGATTTTTAGATCAAATATGTGACTGAAAGTTCAAATAATATATTAATTATTGACCATTAAGAACAGTAATGTCATCACGAGGATTCAAACGTGTAATCGTTGATAAAAAAAATGTAAAATAAGATCAAAACGTCAAAACAAAAATAATGCATTTAAACCTAACAAAATGCCAATTAGTTTGTAAATTTGTTTGAATACGAATCTACATATTGATATGCCCAGCATAGATACATTGAACTCCAGATTTAGGATTTAGGCACTGTTTTGAATTAAAATGCTGTAACTTTTAAAGTACAGTTATTGTAAAAAAAATTATAATTATTAAACAAAAATTAATAATACATAATGAATACAATTTTTAAATAATAATTTTGAGAAAAATATTAAAGATATAACAAATTTTTCATTACAAAAATGTAAAATCAAACTAATTTAGATTCCAAGTTATAAATACTTTAGTGTTATACCATTTAAATTACAGCCGCCCAATTTCAATTATAAAGTAAAAAATGTGAAGACACACAGACTATTAGAGGACAACCACGTGTCAAGAATTAGAATTTTTTTTTTGAGAAGCGAATTAAACTTTCATTAAAGCAAACAAGAGAATACAGATTCCACATCAACTGGTAATGGTGTTGTCCATACGGCATTTCTAAGACTCCTTAAAGCAAACTTAGCCAAGTAGTGGGCATGAGTATTACATGATCTGGGGGTGTAATGGAAACTAATGTGCTGGAAATCCTTCCTTTGATCTTGGATTTCAGAAATGACCCAAATAATCTCTGTTTTGCTTCCCTCTTGGTTGTTAATCAACTTTGCCACATCTTGACAATCCGTCTCCACCATTAATGAGCTAAGAGCTGCATTTTTTGCCACAACTAAACCCCATTCAACAGCTTCTGCTTCTGCAACCTTAACATCTCCAGAAAATTTTGTGGTCTTGACAGCAGCCACAATGATTCTGCTGTTTGAATCTCGGATAACAGCTCCTAACCCTGCTATTCCTTTTTCATAGTTAATAGCGGCAACCACATTAGCCTTGAAAACATTTGCAGGAGGAGGGCACTACTTCTGGCTCTTCATTGGATTATGCTTTCCCCCTGATCCTTGCCCTTGTTGACTCACTCGTTTATAAGCCTCAACTACAGCCTCAGCTTTAGCCACCACTCAACAGCAGCCCATCTTTTTTCCGTCAAAAATCTTGTGATTCATGCCATACCATATGGCCCAGCAGTATGCAACAAAACTTTCTGTGTCTGACTTGCTCAGCTTCTTAGTTATTTCAATCATAACATTCCACATATCTTAGTTAGTAGCATCAGGGAAGTGTATTTCAAAGGGAGCATGAATCCATACCTTCCTTGCAGCTTTACAGTGCACCAATGCATGTGATACGCTTTCCACTCCTTGTTTGCAGACTTGACAGTGAGGCTCTACCAATATCTTTTTTTTCCATAGGTTCTCAGCAGTGGGCAATAGGTTTTGGCCAGCTCTCCACATAAATATTTTGATTTTTTCTGGAAGTTGGAGGGTCCATAAACGATTCCAGTGATTAAAGCTCGTGTATGAACAAATAGGCTTATCAGGGTACTTCATTTTTAAAGCTAGTTGATACCCGCTTTTCACAGCATATACTCATTTTTTATCAAAATGCCAGATTATCTCATCCATTCTTGGTTTTCTCGGCAGCGGAATTCTCAAAATCTCATTGACATCTTCTTCCAAGAACCACTGCTTCACTTTTCTGTGGTCCCATTGGTTTTCAGCATTAATAAGCTCTGAGACTGTAGCTTCTGCTGGCAGATTTTGAATTGAGAGGGGCCTAAAAGTTTCAGGCATTGGAATCCAATTATCCCTGCAAATATGAATCTGCTCACCGTTGCCAATCCTCCACCGAATTCCTTTTTGCAGCACATGTCTTCCCCACAATATGCTCCTCCATATGTAAGACGGATTAGATCCAGCTTGAGCTCTCAAGAAGTCTGACTTTTGAAAATACCTAGCCTTCAACACTTTGGTAACCAATAGATGCGGGTATTGCAACAATCTCCATCCTTGTTTAGCCACTAAAGCCTGATTAAAACTAGACATCTCTCTAAATCCGAGGACTCCTCTACTATTTGCTTGACTCATCTTTTCCCACTTTGCCTAATGGATTCCACGCTTGTCCTCTTTTGATCTCCACCAAAACTTCGCCATTGTCATCTGAATGTCATCGCATAGCCCTACAGGGAGCTTAAAAACACTCATCGCATAGGCTGGAACTGCTTGAGCCACTACTTTAATAAGGACTTCTTTACCACCACTTGAAAAAAATTTATGCTGCCAATTTGAAATCTTGCTCACCACTTTGAGTTTCACTTCATTAAAGAAGTTTTTCTTGTTTCTTCCAACCATAGAGGGCAACCTTAAATATTTTTCGTGTATAGACACCACCTTGAGTTGAAATATCTTCTTGATTGCATTAAATCTGTCTGGTGGGATTTTGCCACTGAAAACCATAGACGACTTGTCAAAATTGAAGAGTTGTCCTGAGGCTGCAGCATAGCGGTCGAAGATCGCTTTGAGAGCCTTGCAACTATCCACTGAAGCTTTTGTGAATACCAAACTGTCATCAACGAATAGTAAATACGAAATAGTAATCTCCTTTCCAAACTTTACCCCCTGGAATTGATAATTCTGTTCTGCTTGCAACAATAAGTTGGAAAAAGATTCTGCACATAATATGAACAAATATGGGGACAGAGGGCAGCCTTGTCTAAGGCCTCTTTGCGGGTGAATCAAGCCCTTGGGACTCCCATTTATAAGTACAGAGAAGGATGATGTAGTGATACAATTCATTACTAAATCTACCCATTTATTTGGAAACCCCAGCTTTGTCATTGTTTGTTTCAAAAACTCCCACTCCACCCTATCATAAGCTTTGCTAATATCTAGCTTTAAAGCCACTAACCAATTTCTTTTCCCTTTACTGTGCCTAATTTTATGGAGGCACTCATACCCAATAATAATATTGTCGGTGATGAGTCTATTTGGAATGAAAGCACTCTGAAACGGCGAAATAATTTGTTCAAGTATGGGCTTCATTCTATTAGCTATACATTAGCGATAATTCTATAAATTACATTGCAAAGGCTAATGGGTCTAAATTAAGTGACTTTTCTAGGCTTATAAACTTTCGGAATTAAAACAATATAAGTGTGGTTTAACGAAGTTAAGTTACTTCGTTCATTCAGAATGTGTAAACAAGTTGAAACAACTCCACACTCCACTGCTTGCCCATGCTTCTGAAAGAAGACAGCAGGAAGTCCATCCGGACCAGGTGCCTTTGTGGGGCACATTTGGTTTAGAGCCTCCGAAATCTCCTCAGCTGCAAACGGTTGATTAAGATGATTCTTCATGTCTTCATTTATCTTTGGCAGCAGTCCATCAAAAGCAGCATCTATTTGAGCTTGGATTGGCCTCGAAGAAGTGAAAATCTCTTGAAAGTACTCATGAAATTCTGCTTCCACCTCAGCTTCCTCTTCTGTCCAGCGTCCTTGTTTATCATCGATCCCCCAAATTTTGTTCTTTCACTTCCTTGCTGAAGCCTTTAAATAGAAGAACTTTGTGTTTTTGTCTCCCTCTTTTAGCCAGTCAGCCCTTGATCTTTGCTTCCAATACATTTCTTTATCAATCAACAAATTGTCACTACAAGAAAAATAAGATTTTATTACAAAGAATATTAGTCACTACAAATAATAAATTAGTCACTTTATATTTGTTATGACAAAAAATAAATTGTCACGCGTTAGTCGTAGAAGGACCGTCTTAAAAGGTTCTAGCGACCAAAATTATTTTCGTCACTTTAAGAACATGCTTCTATGACAAACGTGATTGTCTTAAAATTAAGTTAAAATTGTCACGAATAGTGTCTAAAATGGTCAAATTAGAAATTCAAAAATGCAATCAACGACACTTCATATCGGTCATAATATGTGGTTTATAGTGACTATAATATTTGTCTTAAGAGTTTGTAAACATAGTCGCAACAATTACTAAAATCGTCATTTTAGAGGTTTGACGATACAATTAGCAACGCTATTTTTTTGTTGTTGAAGTTTATATATCGCGACATTTCATAATCGTCCCAAGTAGTTTTCATTTGTGACAATTTTTGCTAATACAATTAGTAATTAATTTAGTGTCAACTTTATTTTAATGACAATTTATTTTACTATTACATGACTAGTTAAATTGTATCAAAACATGTTAAGTGACTATTATCTATTGTCATAAAATGTAAGCATTCGCAACTATAATATTTAGTCAAAACAATTAACATGTTGTGACGTATTCTTTCGTTGCAAAATATATGTAATATAGTCTAACATTATTTTTAATTACAATGCACTTTATTATTTTATTACTATTTATATGGTATCCAAAAAGTTTAAATGACTACTTTCAATCGTCATTAAAAGAAAGCATTTACGACGACATATTTTAGTCATATAAATTGATATATAGTGACAAAAAAATTTTGATTCAGAAAATATTATTCCGTGACATCTAATTTCGTTTCAAATGAGGAGCAATATAGTCTCACATTATTTTTAACCACAATACATTTTACTATTTAGCGACTATTTATATTGTATCCTAGAAGTTAAAGTGACTATTTTAAATTGTCATTTAAAAGAAAACATTCATGACGACACATTTTAGTTACATAAATTGATATTTATTGACCAAAAAATTTTGATTTAAAAAATATTATTTCATGACGATTAATTTCGTTTCAAATGATAAATAATATAGTCTCACATTGTTTTTAATCACAATATATTTTACTATTTGACGACTATTTATATTGTATTTGAAGAGTTAAAGTGACTACTCTAAATTGTCATTAAAAGAAAGCATTCACGACGACATATTGTAGTCACATAAATTGATATTTAATGACGAAAAAATTTGGATACAAAAGAGATTATTCCATGACAATTATCTTCGTTTCAAATAACAAACAATATTGTCTCACATTATTTTTAAGGACGATGTAATTTACTAGACAAGATAGTGTGATTATTAAAAATAGGTGTAGTCATTAACAATCAAACCAACAACAATGAGAATAACATAAGAAAAACTTCGAAATATTTATTCATAATCCAAAGGATTCAAACACAAAGCATGACATTGAAATCCAAACAAATTTGGTTCTTAGCAAATAAATGTAAATATAAAAGTCACAAATCACTATCAATGACCTAAAAGTAAAATTTCATAGTAGATGTATTTGCAAAGATCTTATTGGGATTGAGAATCAAATAATGCAGGATCAACTGAAGGTGTAAGTGAAAATGATGGTTGCTCTTTCATGAATTTTATGAAATCTTCAACTACCTGTAGTCTGTTATCTTGCTCCTCAATCTTTTTTGCTTGCTCCTCAATCGTCATTGCCATCTCCTGATTTTGTTGGGACAATGCTACATTTGATGTTAACTTTGAAGGACCTATCGTTTTCTTCACAAAATTAGATTTCTTCCCCAAAATAATTTCACAAGTTTGATTATCAGTTAATGGCTCAACATTTTCCTCTCTAACTTTTTAATTTCATCTCTGCTGTCGTAATGTTCAAAATTCTGTTTCAATCTTTTTAGCTGCTCCATCATCTGCTTTAACTCTTTTTCTCTTTCCCCGAACTCTTGCCCGCTCCACCATTTAAGCTTAGCCATAGAACTTTTGGCGGATTTTTGAAATTGAAGCACTCGATTCCCGAATTTCCAATTCCCTTGACTACTCCATTCCTCTTGAACAATACTCTTGCACATATCATAGGTACTCCACATATCCTCATAATGAATCCTACAAGGTGCCTTCCTCTCATTTTCAAAATTTAAGTAAGCACGTCGTAGAAAATGTAGAAAACTTGGGCTTAAGAAGAGACCAATAACTAGAGGCCCAAAGCCCAGTACAAAAAAAAATGCCGAAACAAGTGCTTTTATCTAACAGCATTTTCAAACCATTTTCAGGATTCAAAATGTGCTATTCACATCTAATCCCAATCAATCTCTTACAATTTAAGAACGTTTGTTAATGAATTGACATTAGCCAGGAACAAACAATACGATATCAGTTTGGCAATTGGAGGAAAAAAGTTGTTAACCAGCTTTTTTAGCTTTTAAATTTTATTAATAATTTAAGACATGGTAACTAACTAATAATGTATTAATGTTAGTGGTTGGCCAAACCTTATTCAGCATAGACCAACTTGAATTGAATGCCCAATTTAGATTGGCTTCGGAGCTGTAATTATAATCCTTATCAATGTCAAAGTTCTGATAAGGACACGTACCAGTCAATGTCAAAATTTGTTTTTGGTTGGATGGATGGAAGATTTTTCATTCCATTTTGCGTTGTTGAATTACTATGTAATAGAGATTCCAACTTTGAAATTTCTTTATTTTTTTAATTTTAATTCGACAATATGATTTATAAAAAGTTAATCTAGCGAATAATAGTGTCATACATAACAAATTTTGTGACTCTTTATAAGTAATATAAAACCTGTAAATTAGCCAAACAACGTCGTATGAATTGAATATAATAGGCTACTAAATCATTACTCATGATTTATAATCGTTTCCATTGGAAAAAAATAATTTTATTTATTTAGACATTCCACAAATGGAATTCAAGGAGAAAAAATTCCACAAATGCGGTTCATTAATACACGGTCCCAATTAATACGCCAAGCCGATCAATAACCATACATCAAAAATTGCCCCACCGTCTAGTGGTCCCCACTCCCCTGCTTGATTTCCGTTACCTTAATTGACTTTTGGACAACTGGGTAAGCATCAATTGAATGCAGTTTTCTGCTTCACTAAAATTGTAAACTCGCCAAATTTAGCTTACAAATGGCTTATATTTAGAATCTCATATAACAAATTTGTGTGATCGATCTTTTGTGTTACCGTCATTTGTTTAATAAGGTTTCGTATGATGCCACACAAAATTTATGGTAAGTTGAAAGAAAATTGTAGAGGATTTGTTAAAGAATTGATTTTTTTTTTATAATTATCATAGAGAAAGTAGAGACATGGTGGGTACATATTAATATTCTTTCATAACCTCCTTAAGTCTTTAATGTAATTATATTATTCGAATTACGGTAAACATCTAGGATTATTATCATATTTTTTTAAAAAATTAGATGAAAATAATAAATCTAATGTATTAAACACAATTATTATTCAAACTTAAGTGACTGTGTGTTATTTTATTGATGAAAAAATTTATCTTCTAAATACTAATTAATTTATTGATTTCAGACAAAAATTGTTCAATTGTTGTAAATTATAAATTATGTTCCCAATTTGAAAAAGCATACAAGGAAACTTGCATTAACATTATTTAAATAGGCAAGCATTTGTAATTGCAATCTATTCTACCTATTTGGAAACGAAAAACAGAAAGTAACAAATTCAAACGGAGCGAGTATTGCTAACTTCATACTCCCTGAGAGTACAGTACTTTTTCGTTTCCCAAGGCGCGTGTGCAAAACTTGGTCAAAGTCAACTAAAGTGAAGATCACAAGCAATCTATGATCATCCCACGTGGCGATAACCCACCAACCAAGTCGTTTAGCAAACCAAGTACCCCGGAACCACGACGTAATAAAACAAAACAAATACCCTCAAAACTTTCCGCCTTGAAATCATCTCTCTAATTTTTAAGATTCTCTCCACAATTTTATATTTATTCTTGCATATTTCCTCTTATTTAACATGTATATTTTGTTTTTTTAATGTAAAAATCCCAAATTTACTAATCAACTTATGTTTGCAGAAATGAAAAAAAAAGTGTATTACAAATATATTTTTATATATTATAATTATATTTTTAGTTACTATTCAGATTACTCCAAGTTCATATTTTTTAATCACCATATATTTTTTTATATTTAATTTATAAAAATAAATAAAACTATTGTCATTCTCTTTATCAAACCCATAACTAAAATTCTTTTAAAAAAATCTCAATTATAATTGACTCTTTTTTTTACACATTATATCTCATCCATATGTAATTAGTTTGTAAATATATTTTTTTCAAATGGATTTTTTTCTTGGATGATACAAGGAGAAATTTTAGAATACATCTGTTGTACCATGTCAGTCATACAATAATAAATAATGTCATGACATGTGTGTATTTATTTTGTAAACTATTATGTAAGTAGTGATTATATTAAACTCAATTACACATGTCATGCATGTATTAATTAATTATAATACAATAAATGTATTCTAAAATTTCTCCGATATGAGATATAGCTAATTAATTTCCTTTTAAGAACAAATTAATTAGCCAAATTTGAAAACTAATTATTTGATGAAATTATATTAGATAAAAATAAATACAGATAATGTTTCTTTAATCTTATCTAAGACTTTCTCTTATTGTTGACGATGAAATAAAGATAACTTGGA
The DNA here is from genome assembly GCA_002013955.2 of Citrus medica. Classification (NCBI taxonomy): domain Eukaryota; kingdom Viridiplantae; phylum Streptophyta; class Magnoliopsida; order Sapindales; family Rutaceae; genus Citrus; species Citrus medica. Next base: position 409,381 of record MKYO02016343.1, read on the forward strand.
CGAGAATAACAATATTTCGATGACGATGAAATTAAAATAATCCCTAAAATAATAGTTATTAACGAATTAATATTGATACTATCTTCATTGTCAAATGATTGAATTGGAAAAAATCTACTAATAATAATCATAAAAACAAATAGCTGTCAAAATCATGGTAAATTTTTTTCAGTTATTTGGATAACACTTGTCTGCTATTCCAAGAAAATTTCCCTCGGGTTTCTCGTATATCTGAGGGATCATTCTCTCTCTGTTTTATAGTTTCTTTCAGAACAAACACTCGAAACCCACATCAGAGTGAGCATTTTTGAAGCAAAAATGGCGAAAGCTAAGGAGTTATTCATAGGAGCAATCGATCAGGGCACAACGAGCACCAGGTTCATCATCTATGATCATCAGGCTCGTCCCATTGGATCTCACCAGGTCGAGTTCACTCAGTTTTACCCTGAAGCCGGGTACCCACCTTTCTCTTTTTCATTTTTATGCATTCTTTTGTATTTATTATCGTACTAAATTTGATTGATGGTTTGTTAAAATTTGATATTTTTAGTCCGAGCTCTCTGTTTCTGAAAAATTTTTGGCTTCATAAGCATGTGTAAAGAATTGCGTGACTGATGTATTTTTAAATGTAATGATATTAAATCCAATGAAGGGTTTGTTAAACTGAACTTTTCTTTTTTTAAAAATTTGTTTAGATGGGTCGAGCATGAGCCGATGGAGATCCTGGAGAGTGTGAGGGTGTGTATGGCTAAGGCTTTGGACAAGGCTACAGCTGATGGCCACAATGTGGACAGTGGATTGAAGGCGATTGGTTTGACCAATCAGAGGGAGACAACTGTTCTTTGGAGCCAATCTACTGGTTGTCCCCTCTATAATGCTATTGTTTGGATGGATGCTCGTACCAGTTCTGTTTGCAGGTGACCAGCCTGTCCTTTTCCTGTTATTTTTCTTTGTTCGTTTATCGTCATTGTTTCAACCATTGAAGATCTGGGGCCTTTTGATTATTGGTTTTGATACATGAGTAGGCTTAGGGTGTCATCTAATGACCATGATTCGGATTATGCAATTCTGGCCATTTCTTGATTTTTGGAATTTCTACCTTTGATGTTTGAAAGTGGTCTCATTTTTAGGAAATTGGAGAAGGAATTACCTGGTGGGAAAACCCATTTTCTGGATGCCGTTGGTTTGCCTATCAGCACTTATTTCAGTGCGGTGAAACTGCTATGGATGATGGAAAATGTGGATGCTGTTAAAGAGGCTATTAAGAAGGGGGATGCCCTGTTTGGAACTATAGACACTTGGCTAATATGGAATTTAACTGGTGGAGTGAACGGTGGTTTGCATGTCACTGATGTCTCTAATGCATCGCGAACGATGCTTATGAATCTCAAAACTCTTGATTGGGATAAGCCTACACTAGAAACACTAGGGATACCGGCTGAAATTTTGCCCAAAATTGTAAGTAATTCTGAGATTATTGGAAAAATTGGCAAAGGGTGGCCAATTACTGGAATACCAATTTCAGGATGTCTTGGCGACCAGCATGCAGCTATGTTAGGACAAGCTTGTAAAAAGGGTGAGGCTAAAAGCACCTATGGTACTGGTGCTTTTATACTTATGAACACAGGTGGAGAGGTAGTTAAGTCAAAGCATGGACTTTTGAGCACTTTAGCCTTTAAGCTTGGTCCTAAAGCACCGACTAACTATGCTCTAGAGGGTTCAATTGCCATCGCTGGAGCTGCAGTCCAGTGGCTCAGAGACAGTCTGGGCATAATTACCAGTGCAAGTGAGATCGAGGAATTAGCATTGCAGGTCAACTCAACTGGTGGGGTTTACTTTGTACCTGCTTTTAATGGATTGTTTGCTCCATGGTGGCGTGATGACGCTCGCGGCGTTTGCATTGGGATTACTAGGTTCACAAGCAAGGCTCACATTGCTCGAGCTGTGCTTGAGAGCATGTGTTTTCAAGTGAAGGATGTCTTGGATTCAATGCAAAAGGATGCAGTGGAGAAGGGTGTCATAAAGGATGCAAAGTCGGAGTTCCTGCTTAGAGTGGATGGAGGTGCTACGGTTAACAACCTCTTAATGCAGATTCAGGTTTGCACTTCTCGCTATTTTTAGTGCTCTGTTGCAGTTCTACACAGCTTTTCATTCATACACATGACCGATAACAATTTCCAATTTTCTCATCAATTTTTATGCTGTTTCTTTTTTCCTGAAGTATCCTGTTCTTGGTATTGTTTCTTCTTATTGGTTATAGTTTTGCAGCTATCGAAGCAAATTTAGCTACTCTGCTTTCTTTAGAAAAATATTATGATTTCCCATTTTTGAGCTTCTCATAGTTGAATGCAGGTCAGTTAGTTAGTCTTTATAGGGCTCCAGAAATGTTTATTTGACACTTCTGCATGATTTGTGTGATACATTTTTAAGAGATGTTTTCCAAATAAACTTTTAGCTGGCTGCTTGCTAATCAGAAGCTAAAGCAATGTTTAGATTCAAATGCTTTCAAAGGGTCTTACTTTGTGGGTGGAAAAAAGAAAGAAAAAGTAAAAAGAGGAAATTTTGTGTTTCATACTGTTTCTGCATTAAAATTTCACAACTGTTTCCCGACATTTTATGTTGATTTGTAAAATAGCCTGGCATGTTCTCCTTTTTTCTACAATTTCTTTGTTGTACTGTGTGGGTCTCAAATAGCAATCACTTAATTAGCAATTAGCACTCATGGAAATAATGGTAATTTTGAACAATCTGTGCATTATTCAGACATCCCACTCTTTCCACTTTCTGGAATCCAGTGTTGATATTTTATTATCTTTATGCCCTGGAAGGCCATATAAAACTGTTCTTATCATGATTTACAGGCAGACTTGTTGGGAAGCCCAGTCATCAGACCAGCTGACATAGAGACAACGGCTCTTGGAGCTGCCTTTGCAGCTGGATTAGCAATTGGGGTTTTCAAAGAAGAAGAGATTTTTGATTCTGGAGAAAGGACTAAGACTTCAACCACTTTCAAGCCTGTCTTAAATGAGGAATTCAGGAAGAAGAAGGCAGAATCCTGGTGCAGAGCAGTTGAAAGAACTTTCAACTTGGCCGATCTCTCTCTTTGAATGATGTCTCTGTGGTTTTCATCAACCATCTGTTGTTTTCCCTTTTCTCCTTTTCCTTATCAGTCTTTACATCTTTCATGGTTTTTTTTTTATTTGTGTAGATTCTTGTGAATTACAGACATAAGTTATAATTGTATTTCAGGTGAATAACGTTATAATTAATAAATGCTTTCTTCTCCTAATTGCTTTTGTATAGATAAAAATTGGTGCTTTTGTTAGTCTCCTCGTGCTCTAAGCTGATTTATTTGATAGGTAATTTAGTTCTTCTGCAATTTGATTAGAAGGATCTCTCGAATTCAGATAAATTGTAAAGAACTTGCAAGGCTTAAAAGCTATGGGAAGTTGTTCATTTGAGTCACGAGAAAATCAGATGAAAGGTGAGTAGAAACCTTGAATCTAGTTTCTGAAAAAACATATACCAGATTGCAGAAAAGCCAATAGAATACGTAGTACTAGAAAACAAGTGGCACATCCTTATTCTTTCTATTATAATCGTGCTCTACGATCACCAATAGATTACGTATTTGAAAAGCCCATGGTAACATAAATCAATGCATTCTTCAATGAAATAAAACCATAGTCTGCGCCAATATGGGTTTACCCAAAGGATCGCGAGTAACCCCAACATCACTGTGACGCAGGACGCAACAAAACTCCAATAGAATGCCACCATATCAACCGCACATTCATCTTCTGCTCCTTTGGATGATGGTTCTAGCAACTCTGGGAGATTCGTGCAGCTCTTGTTAATTGGTGGACCGCAAAGATGGAGATTTCCTCTGTAGCTGCTTTCATCAAATGTGGAAAATTGCTCTTTGTCTGGGATTGGGCCGGACAAATTGTTGTATGACACATCGAATTTAGATAAACTGTGAAGTTCGGTCAACTGAGGAGGAATTTGACCATTTAATTTGTTGTGGGAAAGGTCTAGACTCTCTATCATTTTCAGATTGGAAAAGCTCTCAGGTATAGAGCCCGACAAGAAATTATGAGATAAATTCAATCCATGAATATTTTGAAGGTCACCAATTTCTGGTGGAATGTCACCTGTTAACTCGTTGTTCGACAAATCTAGTCCTGCCATTAACTCAAGAATGTCACCCTTGTAAGATTCATATCTGTTCTTTGTCATAAAATTCACCTCTACTTGTGTATCTAAACTACTACCATGGTTTCCATCCAGCAACAATTCAACAGTAGAATTATAGTAATTACGGACGTATGCACCGGCTAAATTCATAGACAATACGAAATCAAACCTATACACATATCCATTTTCTACCCTCGAAAACAACATATTAGTAATGCATGCAGGTATTGAACCATTAAGCCTGTTGTGTGAGATATCCATGATGCCTAACTTTCGCAAATGACACAATTGATGAGGAATAGGTCCTTGTAGATAATTCCCTCTCAAAAGAAGAGTACGCAGATTTGAATGCTCATTGATCTGATGTGGAATTCTACCAAAAAAATAATTATCCCTTAAATCTAAAGTCTCCAATGCAGAGCCTCTGAAAAATGTATTTGGAATTGACCCACCAAGAGCATTATTTTGCAAATAAAGGTGCTCCACTGATGAAAGATTCAGGGTAGATATCATGGATCCGGACAAATTATTTTCGGAGACATTCAGAATTTGAAGACTTGCAAGATTGTTGAAATGGACTGGAATATTACCTTCCAAAAGATTTTTGGACATTGACAGAATTTGAAGAGTTGAGAAATTGCCCATCCAAGAAGGAATATGACCAGACAAGCGGTTGTTGGATATATCTAAGACCATTAATTCAGTGGACCTTAACAATCCATCTTTAATCTTCCCACTGAAATTATTGTTGTACAAATATAACACCCATAATTGAGTCAAGTTCATGTAATTGGGAAAAATCTGCCCGACGAAATTATTATTTGACAAGTCCAACCATTCTAGCGAGAAGCAATTAATAACTAGAGATTGGGATAATTCTCCTGCAAAATTGTTACTAGACACGTCCAGAAAACGAAGCCCTTGCATCTTGCCAATAGAAGAAGGAATATTGCCTTCAAAACTATTTTTTGATATATTCATATAGACCAATTTCGGAAGGACAATACCCATATTCAGCGGGAGCTTACCACTGAAACTGTTACTAGAAATATCTAAACTAAGCAAACCATGTTGGGCACCGGTCAGTTGAAACCTTGAGAATGAGTTGTTAATCAAGTACAAAACTTCCAATTTTGTGTTGTTTTCCAACAACCAAGTTGGGGAATTGCCAGCCAACTTATTGTGAGAGAGATCAAGGTATTTTAATTTAAATTGGTGTAGAAGAAATTTAGGAATGACATCTAAGTTGCACTTGGTTAAACTGAGGACTTTAAGTTGAAACGTAGGGAGGCAGTTTTCTATTTCGACTTGTAACAAATCGGTTTCCATCGATAGTTGGAAGACCTCAAGTTTCGAGAGGTTGGCTAATGAACAGAATGAAAACAAGCGCCCTTTAAATTTGTTGTTAGAAAGAGCCAAATATTCAAGGGATGTGAGGTTTGCAATTACTGAAGGTAAGATTCCACTTAACTGATTGGAAGAAATATCAAGAACTTTGAGGTGGGTGAGGTTGTTGAGACACTGAGGAAGATGACCTTCCAACTTATTGCTTCTAAGATTTAGCTCAAAAAGATTCTTCAACTCACATATTCCTGAGAAGTGAAAAATAAAAGGGTCAAAATTTATAAAAATATTCAAGTTCTAAATTGGTGACATTTGTAGTTTTGTACATTTAACACTTTCATCTGTCATGAAATTACTGTTACCTTTTAGGTGGTGGTTCCTTGTTAATTTTTAATATTATGTTTCTTCTATAGTTTAAGTTGTTATGGAAAAAACATATTGTCGAAAGGTAAAATTGACATTTTAATATAAAAATTGTTTAGATTTAGTTTGCACATATATGTTGGATAATCAATTTGTATTAAATTAAAAGGTCACATTGCTCCTTCAGTTAGTCTCTTTTTGTTATTGTTTTAAACTTCGAAAGCATGAGGGAAGTTTACTAATTAGAAAGAAGATGATCCTCAACATTATTTCCTTTAAGATTCAACTCAAAAAGATTTTTCGACTCACATACTCCTGAAAGAAAAAATAAAAAGTTTAAAATTCATAGAAGGAATGGCTTTTTGGTTTTCTAATTGTAGTGAATTTAGTCAAAACCCGTATGATTTATCAAAAAATAAATCATATCAAAACCCTGTAAAATTATTCCTAGAAATCAATTTGTCTTATTCTCGTATAGGGAAATTATCATTTGTATACCCTTAGTTTACTCCATTATAAAAAATACTACAACACTTTGAGGGTGTATCAATCGTCCACTAAGTTGACAAAATGTATCAGCTGACCACCAAATTGTTAGTTGTTGTTTAAGTATGATGACGTCAGAAGGGTAATTTGGTATTTTCATATGATACAAGTGATAATTTTCAAGGGTAAAATCGTCAATTCACTGTAACTCCGTTAACTTTCAAACGACAACTAACAGTTTGGTGGTCGGCTGATACATTTTGTCAACTAAGGGTGGACGATTGATACACCTTCAAAGTATTGTAGTATTTTTTATAACAGAACAAATATAGGGTATATGAATGATAATTTCCCTTCTCGTATATTATGATGTTTATTTCTAAAGCATTTCAAATAAGAGTGGAATTTAAATACATCTTAACACCCCTTTTCTTCATTAACCCCATTAAAATATTTAAAATTACTATAAAATTCTTTTAACACCTACTTCAATGACCAAACTACCCTTATTAAAACTTATTAGTGTAAACCCCATTCTTTAGTTTTTATTTATTTTTATTATTAAACTTGTCTCTTCCATTCAAAAGAAAAAAAAAAGATTTCTTCCATGCAAAACTAATGAGATTTTTTAGCATTGTATTATGAGACATAAATTTTCTCAATGATATTCGTGAATAATTAATATGACAGGAAGAGTTATTTTTTTATCTCTACTGATATTTTAATATATACCGTCACTTTTAGCATTACCAAGATTTGGAGTGTTTGAATCATAATTTGTAAATTAGTTTGCACTTTGAGTAAACTTGAAAATGTGAAAAAAGCAAATAAAAAAATGGAAATATATTATCATCTTGATTAACATCTAAAACAATTTTTGTCATTGTAGGAAGTGAATTGTTATATACCTTGAATTGTAGTTTCCCACAATAACCAAGATCCAATGTTTTCAAGTTTGGCAAATCTGCGAATCCTACATGCGCCGATGAAAAATGAAAATATTACATTTAAAGGCATTGTATGTGATCCGCGCGCTTGATGAACATTAATTCTTAATTTGCTTCTAATATCAGATTCAGTGGCCTACCTAGTGTTGTCAAATTTTGGTTATAACTTAAATCCAACACTTGCAGGTTTGTCAAATTTACTAATCCTGTTAAAAAAAACATAAATTTGTTAAAGAGCCACTACAATCTATCAAAAGAAAGAAAGAAAGAATGACTTCCTAATTTTCTAAAAGTAGATAATTTAGTCGGAACCCCTATAATCTATAAAAAAAGAAAAAAAATAAAATCCCTGTTAAATTATACCTAGAAATTAATTAGTATTATTCTCGTATATTTTGATGTTGACTTCTAAGCCATTTCAAATAATCTAAAAAAGAGTTCAGCACTTGTTCATCATAATTGCCTACTACATATTAGGTACGCGCTCATTGGACATTGTATTGGTTCTCTAATTTTTGAGTTGTTTTCATAAATAATAAATGGTCTAAGAGGCACTAAATTAATTTGTCTTGAATATTTAAATATTTCCTCTCATAAAATCAACAATACAAATAAAGAACTAGATTTTAAAAGGTATTTTTAATTAAAGGGGAGAAAAATTGGTCTTCATAATTTTGCCTTTCAAGTAGCTTGTTTGACCAACAAACAAGTCGCTAGAAATTGGGGGTATAAATCATTAATGAAAGTATTAAAAATTATCATGTTTCAATGAAAAATAACTGCCTACATTTATTTTAAAGATTTTACCTTGAGTTGTAGTTATCCCACAATGACGAAGAGCCAATTCTTTCAAGTTTGGCAAATCTACGAATCCTCCATGAGCTGATAACAAATGAAAATATTACATTTAAAGGCATTGTATGTGATCTGCGCATTTGATGAACATTAATTCTTAATTTGCTTCTTATCTCAGATTCAGTGGCTTACCTAGTGTTGTCAAATTTTGATTATAGCTTAAATGCAACACTTGCAGGTTTGTCAAATTTGCTAATCCTGTTAAAAAAAAAATAAATTTTGTCAGTAATAATTATGTCACTCTCGTCTAAATTGTTTAATTAAAATAATATGGTAAATATTGAATGAAAATTAACTGTAAAAATTGTTTAATTAAAAAATTATCTTCTAAAGAACCGTGTATATAATAATTAGAACTCAAATCCAACGCTTCCAAGTTTTTTTAATTTAGCTAATCCTATACCAAGAAAGAAGAAAAATTTTATTAATCATCTTTGGAAAAAAAAAGAATTAAGATTAAGAAACAAATTTCAAAGTTAGATTAAATAATTGTAGTAATAAAGCATATGATTCAGATCTAATTAAATTGATCATATACTCAAAAATGATTTTATTTTTTATTTTTTTTAAATTTTACTAAGAAATTAGAAAGTAAATTTTTGCCGTGTACCAATTGTAGTCAAGTTTTCCAGTCAAAAATTGGTTTTAATTTGACATTATACATATGTAAAAATTACGGCCACAATAATATCACATGGAATTTGGGGAGTGACTTGTTGCCGTGTACCTTGAATTGTAGTTATTCCACAACCCGCAAGATACAATTTTTTCAGGTTTGTCAAATTTGCCAATCCTACACCAATGAAAAGAAAAATATTACTTTTAACATTACTATAGAAGGTTGCGATTATCTCAGTAGCCTACCTAGCCTTGTTAAAGAGCCACTAGTTATATTGCGGTTCGCGCTTAGATCCAACACTTGCAAGTATCTCAAATTTGCTAATCCTGCTAAGAAAACATTAATTTTGATCAAGACAATATAAATATATATTTTAATTAAGAAATTAATTAAGTTGCTTGACATGTATATCTGCTGGCCTGAAACGTATATGTATACCTTGCTTGGTTATGGAACCTTCAATGGAATTGCCACTAAGAATCAAAGTGGTAAGTGAAGTTGGTGTATTCAAATATGGTAATATGCTGTCGTTGAAGAAATTATCACCAAGATTTAAATTCTTCAGCTGCTTCAAACTCCCAAAGCTATCGTAAGCTGCAAATGCATATGAAGAGTTATTATTAATTAATCACTGACAAAATATTTATGGATGAGAAATAAATGTATACATATATACGGACCTCTATTCTCATAGATGCCTGTAAACCAATTGTCAGACAAGTCAAGGCTTTGCAATTCTTCAAAAGGATGAAACAATGACATATTGATCAGAAGTGAAGCCGAAGTACTATCAAAATAATTCAATATCTGTGTATGATTGAGTGAGAGTTGCATCACGCGTCGTGTGGTGGCATTGCACTTAACTCCCTCCCAATCATCACAACAATCAGACGGCATTCCATCATCCTCACCAACCCATGAAGGAAGAATTTTGTCATCATATCCAATATCACTGACTGATATGAAGAAGCTCTTGATTTCCAATAGAGCAGTCCTCTCTGTTTCCAAGCATCCTTTGTATCCATGCATTTCATTCATCAATACAATAATCCAAATTAGTGACATTAATGAGAATTTAATACAGGAAGTACTTTCCATTGTAGAGCAACTTTTCATTTGGTTAAAAATTCAATGTGCAATGAGCAACTTTCCATTGCAGAGCAATTTATGCTAAAAGTTTATCGCAGGTCTTGCAATTTGATTGGCTGATGACATTTTTAAGACTTTCCAATACATCGCCATCTTTGAAGACTTGTAAGCATTCCATGTTTTGCAACATTCGACCAACAGGAAAAAGCACTTCATTAATACCCCGTGGAAAATATAGATAAAGTGATTGTAAACTATAAATTTTTCCAATAGTTTGATGGAGATAATCATAACTAATAAAATAAAAGTTGACTGAGAGAATTTAAATAATTTTTCTCTCAATAATTTAACTGTTTGTTTGGATTTCCATTGTATTATCAGTCAATCTATTAAATACTGTGTTTTGAGAAGAATTTGATTGGATGTTTGTTAAGTTTAAATTAATTTATTAGAAAATCAATAATTAATCAACGTAAATCTTCGTATATGTTTAGTTAGTGTGGCGTAGTCTGAAATGACAAAACACATAAATGTTATTTGAAGCTCTTGTGACCCTTTGTGTTCATGCAGTCGAATCAAAGCTACTAAAATCAAAGATATTGATAATCCTTAATAAGGAAAGTTTCCATTGCTCTCAGTCTACACTCTTCACTACTATTACAATCACTTGAAATGACTAAAACAGAAGTTTCGTATGAACTTGGGACGGATGTACGGGTCCAGTTTAAATGACCTTAGCTAATTTTCCATATATTATTACAAATGGCCATCAACTATTTTTCCTCTATGATTGGTTTTTTTATTTTATTGAATTGTATGTTTGGGTTTGCATTGAATTATCAAACAATCTATTCAAGCATTGATATTTGATATTCTCAAATATTTAATGGGTTTTGAAAATTATTTATTAGATTTTTGATAAATTGGTTTTTATTATTAGATGATCAATAATTAATCAAGTAATTTTCCATATATATTTGGTAATTTACTCATAAAAGTGTGGATCACATTAAAATGACATTTTATATGATGCGTGACATACGGAGAGGTGCAGTTTAAATGTGCAAATTATATATATAAATACATATTTATTACAACATACAATCATTGGGTTAAAGGGCAAGCGTGAGTTTGGGTTTGAAATATTCAAATAATTTATTTCATTATCGATTCTTAAATAATATGCTTTGGAATTAATAGTTCAATAGGATGTTTGATATATTGAAATTTGTGATAATGAATAATCAACTAATTTTCATACATGTTTAAAGATTTTAGTAAATTACTCATAAAATCGTGGCATATATTGAAATGACAATCAATCTTGATATTGACTGACAACCAATTTTTATAGTTATTGGCACATATTGAAATGACAATCAGTTTTGGTCTCTGTAATGACTAATGAAGAATTGGAAGCCTGAAATTCCACATGTTGCAATGTTGGACCAATGTGGGAAATGCTTCATTAACATTACATGGAAAATAAATGTTGACTGACTTTTAAATTAGGCCAACATACAAGTAGTCCTCAATTCTATTTTTTCCAACAGTTGATAAAGATGATCAACTAAGGGGAAAAAAAGTTGACTGAGATAATTTAAAGAATTTAAGCATAAGTTTGGGTTTGAAATTATCAAATTATTTATTCCAGTATTGATTCATAAATAATGTGCTTTGGAATTAATAACTCGATAGGATGTTTGATATATTGAAATTTGTAAAAATCAATAATCAACTCTTTTTCATACATGTTTAGACATTTGAATAAATTACTCATAAATTTGTGGTGTACATATCGTTTCTATGTTATTAAAATTTGTGAAATTTTTGAAAATCAATAATGAACTCTTTTTCATACATGTTTAGACATTTTAATAAATTACTCATAAATTTGTGGTGTACACCGAAATAATATGTTAATAACATAGAAACGATATCTAAAGCTCTTGAGTCCTTTTGTATCCTTGCATTAATTTGAATCAAAGCTGGAATTAAAATCAAAGACCGATATTAAGAATTTATATAAATAACTTAAGAGTATGATTTGGTTTACATTGACTTATATATATCAAATAATATATTCAAGCACTGATATTCTCAAAAAAAGAAAAAAAGAAAAAAAAAGACAATCAATCTTTGTGTCAATTGATATTATTGATTGGTAATAAATCTTAGTAGTGATTGACAAAGATTGGGAAAATCACTCTCAGTGATTAATAGTCTTCGTCCTCATCTTTGTTTTGATCATTGTGATAGAAGATGAGTGGTGCGTAAGAGAGGGTTCATCGCTTGCGGAATTTTCGCGGCCGTTCAAGAATCAGGATGGTTGTTGTAGAATTCAGGTGATTAATAGTCTTCGTCCTCGTCTTTGTTTTGATCATTGTGATAGAGGATGAGTGGTGCGTAAGAGAGGGTTCATCGCTTGCGGAATTTTCGCGGTCATTCAAGAATCAGGATGGTTGTTGTAGAATTCCACGAGAATTGTCCTTGCAATTAGGGAAAGTTTAATATTAATTTATACTAAAAGTTTATCAATGGCCTTGCAATTTGATTGGCTGAGGATTACTCAACCACTCAATTCAATATCTTAAGCGGCCAATACATCGCCATCTTGAAGTCTTTCTTCCAAGACTTGTTAGCACTTCGCGTTTTGCTACATTCGATCGACGGGAAAAACCAAATCAGCACTACTATATAATTAAAGTGATTGTAAACTATAAATTTTTCTAATAGTTTGACGGCGATAGTCATAACTAATAAAATAAAAATTGACTGATAGAATTTAAATAATTGAACCGTATGTTTGGATTTGCATTGAATTATCAGTTAATCTATTAAATAATATGTTTTGAAAAGAATTTAATCATATGTTTGATAAGTTTAAATTTGTTAGAAAATCAGTAAGTAATGAACTTAAATTTTCATACATAAAAGTGTGGTGTAGTCTGAAATGACAAAACAAATAAATGTTATTTGAAGCTCTTGTGATCCTTTTTGTTTATGCATTTTTATCAAAGCAACTAAAATCAAAGATATTGAAAATCCTTAATAAGGAAAGTTTGCATTGCTCTCAATCTGCAGCTTCGCTATTACCATCACTTGAAACAACAAAAAAGGAAATTTCACATGAACTTGGGACAGGTGTATGGCTTCAATTTAAATGACCCTAGCTCCATATATTATTACAACTACGCGAAAAATTAAAGTTGATTGACTTTCAAATTAAGCCAACAAACAAGTAGCCATCAATTCATTTTCCTCTAACAAATAGTGGAGACTGTCAATACAATAAAATAAAAGTTGACTAAGAATTTATGTAATTTAAGAATATGATTGGGTTTTTATTGAATCGTATGATTGGGTTTGCACTGAATTATCAAAAAATCTATTCAAATGTGGTGGCGTTGCACTTAAGTCTCTCCCAATCACAACAATCAGAGATTGCATCGTCAACCCATGAGGTAGGGATTTCGTCCGCATATTCGCCACCATTGATTGATATGAAGAACCTTTTGATCTCCAGTAGACCAATCCTTTCCTCTTCCAAGCAACCATCGTATCCATGCATTTGAATCGAAGACATTAAAATGAACGGTGTGAAGAACTTAATAAAGAAAGTTTCCATTGGAAGGCAACCTTTAATTTGTTCTCGAGAATCAGGAGCTTTACTCTGAAATTATATATCCAATTAAATTCGTAATAAAGAATGTGTAGCAATGAGTAAAAATGATTATTCTATATGGAACACTATCATCACATCCAGGAAAGACTTGCAATTTGATTGATTGAGGAATCAGCAACCAGTCAAACATAAGGAAATGTCATTATTGGTGATGCAATTGGGTCAAGTCTATCTTTTCTGACCAGGTCCACTTGTTGAAATATTGACGCCAAAGGTGGAAATTACTAGAGACCAACGGGCGGAGAGTTGAGTGGTAAAAGCGTGAAGATGAAAAAGTGAAATTGTTTGAAAATTTTGTTTATTTAGTTAAATGCTATATGGTGGTGGTGACAGGTGATCAAAAATGCTTTCTATGAAGTATAAAGTTTACAGGTAACCGAACCCTGGACTGTGATTAAAAAACTGTTATCTTCGTTAGTTAGTTAACTTGGGGGATGATGTACAAGCTGAAGTGGTGAAAGCTACTATGCTTGTTAGTTAAGAGTATTTGCTTTCTGTTTCATTCATCATGACAGAATGCTCTGATAGTTAAAAGAGTGTTCTGTCATTCTCTGTTTTTATACGGTTTCTGTCATTAAACTTTTCAAAGGAGTTGGTTTCTGTTCATGAAACTGAATGCTCTGGTTTGTTACTCATGCAAACGATCAAAAGTAGAGAATTAAACGAAAAAAGAGAACGGTACAGTTTATTATGTCTTATCACATTCATTGTTACATTATTACTTTCGACATTTGAAGAGACCAAAGACTTGACAAGTCTACCAATGCAATGAGAAATTTGACCAGATACCATGTTGTTGGATATATCCAAAAAATTCAACGAAGTGGCCTTGTTTAGACCATCTCCAATCTTCCCACTGAAAGAGGTTGTCGTTCACATGTAACCTAACTAATTTAGTCAGGCTCCACTATTCAGGAAAAATTTGCCCATCAAAATTTTTATTTGATAGGTCCAAAAATAACAGCTAACCTAAGGTCAAAAAATTTGCCCTTCAGTTGAAATGCTGGTGGCCTGGGGAATGTTTCGGTTTCTACATGCAATGTACTGCTTTTTGTTGACAGTTGAAATATCTGGAGCTTTGAAAAGTTAGTCAATAAAGTAAATGAGAATAAGCCTTCAAAGTTTTTGCCGGAAAGAGAGAGATATTCAAGAGCTGTGAGGTTAGCAATAACTGATGGTAAATTTGTACTCTAAAATTATTCTTTAACATTTTATCATTCTGCATGCTTAACTACAAAATTTAAAAATTTAGGTTTTACCATGGACATTCTTTAAAAGTACTTCTATTTTATTTTATTCTTTGATATTGTCTATGATTACGTTGCCAAACGACGCTACGACTGATTTGGAAAGAGTAAAGATTGCTTAGTTTTGAAGAAAAAAGAACTATTGGAAGTTTTTTATAAACAGAGATAAGATGCTAAGTCGCAATTTTTTAGATTGTTTGAAATGTCTTGTTGACCAGTGAGCATATTGTTGGATAAATCCAAGGCAAGTAATGAAGTGGCCTTTGACAGTCTATCTTGGATCTTCCCGCTGAAGTGGTTGTTATATATTCAAATTTAACCACTAACCACCTCAAATTAGTCTAGTTCATATGTTCAGGTAAAACCATCCCTCGAAATTTGTTATCTGAGAGGCTTAACAATGACAACGAGAAGCAACCAGTTACTATTCACTTTAAAAGTACAAAGAGAAAAACAAATATGAAAACAGACCGGCCAATGAATCTATGATTGCCTCAGCCGGTGCCCGTGAAATACATATTTGTGCAGGAAATAGAAACATGAATCTATAAATGCATCAACTGAAAAAAACCATTGCCTGCGCCAATAAGAGTTCAACAAAAGGATCGCCAACAACCCCAATATTACAGTCACATAAGATGCAGCAAAGCTCCAATTGAATGCCACCATATCAATTGCAGATTCATCTTCTTCTGCTGATGTTGCTGGTGTTGGAGGCAGCTCACTGCTGCAATTTTTCCGGACGGCTGGACCGCAAAGATACGGATTTCCTCTGAAATTGCTTTCATCGAAGTTTGCAAACTGCCCTTTATTAGGAACGGTCCCTGACAAGTTGTTGTATGAAACATTGAAGATGGCTAAGAAACTAAGCTCACCCAACTCGGGGGGAATTTGACCATTTAATTTATTGTATGAGAGGTCCATGCTCTCTGTCATTTTCAAATTAGAAAAGCTCCTCGGTATAGATCCTGACAAGAAATTGTTAGACAGATTCAGAGCATGGATCTCACCAAGGTACCCAATTTCTGAAGGGATGTCCCCAGTTAATTCATTGCTTGACAAATCCAGACCCGTCATATACTTGAGAACATCGCCCTTGTAAGATTCATATCTATTCTTTGCCATGAATTTTACTTCTACTCGTTGACTTGATTCTCGATTATCTTCTGCCGGCAGTGCCAAGGAAAGAGTAGAATTATAATAATTCCCTATTGTAGGAAATAGTAAAGCGATATCATGCCAAATTACAAATCCAGTAAAAGAATCACCCTTCTCCATCCACAACGAAATATTGGTAAAGCATGAAGGTATTGGCCCGTTAAGAGTATTATAGGAAATATCGACAATAGCTAGTTTCCTTAAATGACACAGTGGCTCAGGAATATTACCTTGCAGATTGTTCCCTCTCAAAAGAAGAGCACGTAAATTCGAATCCTCATTGATCAAATGCGGAATATTTCCTGAGAATTCATTATCCCTTAAATCGAGTGTTGTTAATTGGGTGCTCTGTAATAATGCATTTGGAATTGTACCGCTAAGAGAGTTGTTATGCAGAAAAAGGTGCCGAAGTGACGAATGATTGAATGAAAATTCCAGAGGCCCATTTAACTTATTTTCGGAGATGTCAAGTATTCTAGCAACTTCAAGGTTGCTCAGTTGAACGGAAACATCACCTTCGAAAGAATTTCTCGACATTAAAAGAACATCTAAATTTGAAAAGTTACCTATCCAACGAGGAAGTTGACCAGATAACATATTGTTGGATACATCTAGGACATATAATGAAGAAGCATTCAGCAATCCTACTTCCAGCCTCCCAGTAAACTGATTGTCATTCAAAAATAAAAACACCAGTTTGGCCAAGTTCATGTATTTTGGAAAAATTTGCCCATCAAAGTAGTTATGTGACAGGTTCATGAACTCCAATGAGACAGCCGGTGAGAAAATGTTTAGGTAAATCTCTGGAAAAGTTATTAGAAGACAAATCTAGAAACAGGAGCCTTTCCATGTAACCCATGGAAGGAGGAATACTGCCTTCAAAACTATTTTGTGACATGTCCAAATACACCAATTCTGGAAGGATTAAACCGAAATTCTCTGGGAGCTTAACAATGAAACTGTTGTTGGAAATAACCAAATGAAGCAAATTTCTTTTGGAGTTGGGCAATTGAAGATTTCCTGTCAGGAAATTGTTGAACAAAAACATGATTTCCAATTTGGTGTTATTTTGTAGCAACCAAGTGGGAAATGTATCAACCAAATTGTTATCAGAGAGGTCAATGTATCTCAAGTCATACTGATACTGAAGGAATCTTGGAATGGTTCCACTAATGTTGCAGTGTCGTAGATTGAGCACTTTCAATTGAAATTTTGGTAGCCATGGAAAGTTTTCAGTTTCAACTTGTAATCTTGAAAGTTGGAAAACCTCAAGTCTTGAATGGTTAGCTAATGCACTTAAGGGGAATGATCCTTGGAAATGGTTATCAATTAATGATAGATATTCAAGGGATGTGAGATTAGCAATGACAGATAATGGTAGATTCCCACTTAATTTGTTCGACGAGAGATCTAGAACTCGAAGGTAAGTCAGGTTACTGAGGCATTGAGGGAGAAGACCATCGAATTCATTCTCATTGATATTCAATTCAACAAGATTCTTCAAGTCACATATTCCTGAAAGGAAATGGACCAAAAGTTAGACAGAATAAAAGTGTTTGCTGAAATGAATCAAATGTTCGACCTAATGCCTGAAAGAGTATATAATCATCAATCATATGTCCGAAATGAATCAGTTGTTCGACCAAATGCCTGGAAAATATGTAGTGACATTTCAGGTGACTCAGCAAGTGAGCAAGAACAATCTGGAAGATATGAAGATAAGATCAAGATGAATAAGTAGTCATGTGACTGTCCTTGCGAAGGACATTCTGATATAAGCCACTAAATTGAAAGGGGTAGTAGCCCTTATATTTAAAATTTTAGATTACGGCTGTGAACAGTATTATCTTTCTTGAGTAGGAAGCATCAACTTTGTATTGTTAATATGAAAGGCAATGAAAAAGATTGTGCTGTGCTTTTATTCATTTCTCTGCATTAGTAGTTCAATAGCTTAAGTTTTTCATTTCTTAATTAACTAGAAATAACTAAGAGTAGAGAGGTTTATTGATAAACGGAAAAAAGTTCTGTTCATTAATTATAATAACTAATTTAATGATATAATGACATTAAATAACTTTTCAAGGGGACATATCCTATAATAAACGAAACTTATGAACTACTTTTATGAGTGTAACGACCTGGACCCAAGAAGTAGATATTATTTGTTTCGGCACATAGCCCATTACATAATTGTTTTTGGGATTTATAATCTAAAACACGTATACTAAGCTAGGACAACTCAACACTTATAAACTACCTTGGACGCTCACTCACTAATAATGTGAAATGTTATAATAGGATTCCAAAACAGACAATATCTGCTTAGTAATTTGGCTTGGTCTACTATAATGTGTTAAAAATTTTATGTGAATTAATGATGTATGTAGATGTAACATCAACTTACAAAATTCCATCTCCAAGGAGAAAGGGACAATAAGTAAAACGTAATGGTACCTTGCACTAATAAAGAACCAGTTATTCTGTTACCGCTTAGATCCAACACTTTCAAATTTCTCAAATTTGCTTATCCTACGTCAACAGAAAAGAAAAAAAAAATCTCATGGGAAATTATATATAAAAAGAGTAAGTTATTTGATGTTCAGAAAAACAAAATCTTAAAACATACCTTTGTTGTGTTTGAAGCCTTCACTGAAACTATTGCCTTGCAGGAATAGAGAGGTCAACGAAGCTAGCGAAGTCAAAAGTGGTACTAGACTTTCATTGAAGGAATTATAACCAATATTTAAAATCTTCAATTGTTTCAAACTCCTACTGGTGTTGTAAGCTGCAAAAGAAAAATCATTAACAGTTGGAACCAAATTTTAAGGGGTTTTGATTCAATGGTGATCAAAGCCTTGTGCCGATCTTTTTATATTTGATGGTAGTTACAAGATAAAATTATATAAATAATTAAATATTTATTGTACACGATATTAAATGCACATATGACTCAAAATCTTTAAAAAAATTAGTAGAACTCAAATCTAACATTTATCCAAATAAAGCATGCAATGACCTTTCATAAATTTTACCTTTATTCTCTTCCCAACCTTCAAATCTGTTGTCCGATAAGTCAAGCACGTGCAGTTCTTGAAAAGGAACAAATAAGGACATATTTATAATTGGAAATCCATCATTAACGTCATCAGAGTCCACTTGTATTGCACTATCGAGTGAGAGTTCCATCACCCGACCTGTGGTGGCGTTGCACTTGATTCTCTTCCAAGTACAGCAATCAGAGGTTCTATTATCAACCCATGAAACAAGAATGGCATCCGCATACTGCATGTCACTGACTGATTTTATGAAGGCCTTGATTTCCAAAAAGACCGATCCTCTCGCTATCCAAACAGCTTTTGGGTGCATGCATTTGAACAAAAGTTACTGCAACCCACAATGAGAACTTGATAATTAAGAACCTTCCCATTGTAATTGATTTTGCTTACATGCCAGTTGCAACTTCTCTCTTTGAAGTTTGTCACCAGACAAATTTATAATGATAAATAACGTATGTGCATTTGCTAAACAAGTAAATGTTTTGCGTTTTGCAAAGTGTACTTCATGGCTTTCTTCGTCCATTTTTTGCGAAATGAGACAAGCGGAATATGAATTGATAGGTCACATGACTCACATAAACTTATTACACAGACATGCAATGGCAGACAAATTTTTTGATAGTTTAAAATTGGCCGGCTAGACTTCAACATCAGCATTATAAATATAAATATAAATGTTTTCAACAAATTTTGGGGTAGGAAAAGCCGAAATCTATCTTGAACAATGAATTTATATTTTTGGGGGAGATGGGGTACCTCACTGGTTTTTTGTGTGCGGTGCGGTGTATCTGAAGTTCGTGGGAGGTGAGAAAGGGAGAGAGAGTGATAACAATGGTGAAAGGTTTAGAACTAAGAGAGGTATCCTTCGAAATGGGTTCTACACCTGCAAAACAGTGAAATAGAGGTTAGAGGTGAAGCCGGAGTACCCCGGCGTTCACACTCCGACGCTCAAGTTAGCAAACTCAAGCTTTTTATGACAAAAAGAGCTAGCTAGCCCTCTGTAAATTAGGGTTTAAGGTTGAAGAAAACCTCTTTTTTTTTTTAGTGTGAGTGTTTTTGGGCGAGTGAGAGCATGATGGAGAATGAAACCTAGGCACCTTTATATATAGAGTACCTTAGCTGCCACGTGGCATACCCTTTTTGGCTAACGTCCTTTTACCGCTTTTATGATTATTGGGGCCGTTATGTGCATGTTCGCGGCGTATCTCATCTTTTGGAAACGTGGCGCGCACTGGAGAGTGGTCCGAGGTACCTCTGCAGTAGCTGTGGGGTAGGCGGCTGGGGACCACTGTCCTTGGGACAGTGTCCTTCACTTTTGGCAGAGGTAGCAGGCGGTTGTCCCCCCTTTTGATACGACGTTCTTGATTCCTAATTCTGACAAAATCAAATAATATCTTTTAGGAGGCGGAGACGTTTCTCATGGCGGATATTTTCGGTAGATTCTCTTACATCCGCTTTGCCGGGTGCCTCGAGTTACGTGGGGTACCCCCTATTACGCGGGGTACCCCTATTTGTATGGGATACCTCTATTTGTATGGGGTACCTCATTATATGGGGTACCTCTATTTGTGTGGGAAACCTCTAATTGTGCAGGGTACCTCTACTTATACGGGGTACCTCAAGTCATGCCGAGCACCTCGGATTGTCCAAGGTACCTCTGATTGTGCTGAAATCATTCCATTGGTTGACACGTGGCGCTCTATTGCCTTTCGTATTTTTCCCTCAAACAATAAATATAAATATAAATGAGGCCATCTAAATAATAGTAGACCGAACTTCAAGCTCAAAGCTGTCATGGGATAAAGATGCTTGTGATGTAACACCATCTATATCCTTATTGTGATAGACCGTGGCTACTTAATTAATGGGAGATGAAAAAAATGCAGACTTTATGTGCGAAAGAATGAACACTGCAATGCACAGAGAACAATGTTGTAATTACCAGCCTGCATTTGATTCATTTACATTCAATATTTTTATTACATAAAGAAGCAAAATCCGAACAACTGTAGCAATTGATCAAAGGCCATGATTTCATCAGTGACCAATACAAAAGACAACTAATTCTTAGTATATTTTGTCTTCGTGCTCCTTGATGACTCACATGCTTATCTCTCATTATAATTCGCGATCATTCTTGGAACAAACCTTCTAGATGCTTTTGTATCAACCATTTGATTGTAGCCTCATCTGATCATCACAAGAAAGCCATTTAATTTGCAGTATATTTTGAACTGAATATTTACCACTCAGAATACTTCATTAAGGCATTCTGTTAAACGCTTGGCACCAAGCATTCAGCACGTTAATTCTAACTATGCGATAGTTTGATCACGTAGACAAAAAGTGAAATGGAGATTTCTTTGTTTAAAAAAAATAAAAATAAAAATGCATGGCATATTTTAGATATATAGTTTTTTTCATTAAATAATTGGGGATAAAATTACTTACCTTTAATTTTTTTTGTTAGTGCTCATTACTATTTTAGTTTTTTAACATATTAAACTTCACGGCTTAATAGTATATCCGCATTGAAAAAAAATGAGGGTACCTATACTTGAGAATGTTTTTATACATACATATACATACATTTATATGTGTGTGTAAAAACCTGAATTCAGACCCGACCCATCTTAGTTTCAATTTCTTTTCAGTTTTTATTTTTGAAGTACTTGAATTTGGGTAAATGAAGGCATAAAATTCAATGAATCTAATACATACTTAAAATTAGTTCAGAATAATATAAAACTTTAATTTTTAAGTCACTGGATGTGAAATAATTTTCTTATCACTCTTGTCAGCTGTCACGAGCACAGGCCAGTCTTTATGACGTGGGCTTATCATGTGGAAAGGCATCAAGCTTATATTTTTAAGCAAGTGAAGTAGGTTTAAAGGGTCCTTTCTGTTTCCCTGCAACGTCCTCTGGATCCATGCATTTGAACCGAAGCTATTAAACAATCCAAAGTGAGACCATGATGAAGAAAGTCTCCATTGAAAAACAACGTTCCCGATGCTATCAAATTGTGCTGTGGTTAAATCACATTATATTTGTTCCTTTGCTGATCGATGTAGCGAATTAGTTTGCTTTGAACTTCGTATCTCCCTCAATTAAAGATAGCAATTATTAATTTGGGCCAAGCGCAACTTCTCACTGGGCCCAGTTTATAAAGTTTACTATTGAGTTCAATACTGGCCCGCCGGCGGAGCCATGATCGTAGGCCAGGCAGACCAAATTAATTTTATGATTTCTTTTATTTATATTTTTTTTATCAGGTTGATATTTAACCCCCTTAATTTATTTTATCAGCCCTCACTTTTAAATTAATAGTATTTATTACAGAATTGTTCTTATTACAAAATAAAATTAATATTTTCATGTAAGTTTTCTCTGTTTTCTATATTATTAATTCTATGTTTCAATATTAAACCTCAATTCAGTTTAGTATTGAAACATAGAATAATAAAGAAAAAAAGAAAAAATACTTACATGAAAATATTATAAAAAAGATAGGAGCTTTTATTGATAACACGCTTAGAATTTTTACAAAGGAAGACTTAGAAAATTAAAAACATAAAAACAGAACATACCATAAATTTTTTTTTGTTTTTGTCTTAATTCTTTGCCTTTTTTTGGTCTGATGATTCACTTGCCAATGGTAAGAACTTGATTAACAATGAATGCAACTCTTTGAACAAGATGAATATTTTCTTTGTTTATACTTAATTCTTATGTTGATTTCATCTTCGTTATGATTCTTAATTACCTTGAGCATAAATGACAATTCTTTCATTGTTTTGACTTAAGATTTGTTATTGATGCAATTTAAGTTAAAAATTGAAATTGAGTAAGTGATTGTTTGCATTGATTCTTATATCTTTTATATTAATTAGTTTACGTGGATATATAATAAGATATAACTATTGATGACCCTGAAGAATGAAGATATTCTTAAATACTTTAGGCCTATGTACCACTAATATATAGATGATATATATCCAATAATGAGAAGAAAGCTACCTTAGATTGTAGAGTTAAAGCTCCTGATTATGGAATAAAAATAAAAAGCAATGAAAAACCAATGTACATGTTGAAAAGGAAATCAAATTAAAGAAAATGCACACTTATGATTCTCTCGAAAAGAAAAACGAGAAATAAAAAGACAACCCTCGTCACCTTTCACCACCCTGGCCACCATCGCAAGCCAGTATTCTTTATTGTGCATTCTAATCTTAGCCACTTTATTGCTATTCCTTTTTCATTATTTATCATTTATTCCAATTAATTTATAGTTTCTTGATTCTTGTATTAAAATAATTCTTTGCTTTTTTATATTATTTTAATTTTGATGCTATCATATCAATCACAAAAACAATCAATTCAAATAAATTAAAGGTTTTAGTCGGCGGCTGTGGGAAATTATTAGTAGGGTCAATCGACTACTAAGGACTAGCAGTGTGGTGGTTTGACATGGTGAGAGTGTAGTTGAAGGTGACTAGGGCTTTTAGAATTATATTTATTTTTTTATTGTTTAACAAGGATAATTTTGAAATAAGTGAGATAAATTAAAAAGTGGAAGTTATGGAGAGAAAATAAGGGGAGTCAAATATCATTATTCTTTTTTTTTTAATTAAAAAGTAAGAGAGTGGATAAAATCTAAATTAATTTTTGGCCCCTTACCTCCCTATAATTCTAACTTTGGCGGCAGGTGTTTTTAGAATTGTATTTGTTTTATTATTTAATAAGAGTAATTACGAAAATAAGTGAGATTAATTGAAAACTGAAGGTTGGTGAGAGAAAATGAGGAAGTCAAATATCATTACTATTTATTTATTTATTTAGAAGATAAGAGAGTGTATATAACCCAAAATAATTTTTGGCCCCTTACCTCCCTAGAATTCGAACTCTCGTGGGTAGCGAAATAAAATTGTTTTAAAACAACATTGGCTAAGCGACCATGGTAGCAGTCCAAATCTAAGAGTTAAGATCCTATGTGAGTATATTGACTATATTCAATAACCAACCACCCCACCACCACTCCACCCCCACGGGCCTCTCTCTCTCTC
>MKYO02016454.1:0-76170 GCA_002013955.2 Citrus medica
GAGTTTGGCACAATAAATTCTTTTTATCTAAATATAAGGTATGGTAAAATGGTATTTTGACTTATTGTAGACAAATTAAATTTTGGCACAATGAATACTTAATCCATCATAAAATTAAAGGGAAAATAATAATAATTTATATAATTAATCTTTTGGGTAATAAATCTAACAATTGGCTAAAAGAATTTATTAAGTTTTATTTACTTCTAAGAGTGGATCCATAACCCTAACTAGTTCAATTCCATAGTTTCATTTAAATTAAGGGGTTTATATTCAAGTTTTATTTTTAATTTTTAGATAAAATAAAATAAAAAAATTAAATCTTTTCTCTGTGGATCGACCTCGGACTCACCGAGATATATTATAACTAGGCACTCTTATACTTGAGAGTAAATCAAACACTTTTAAGTCGTGTCAAGCTCAATAACTCCAAAAAAAAAATTTACTCTAATACCTACGAAATCTATTTTTTTAATTTTATCCTAAATATATATATTTTACATATTATTTAGTATTATTATTATTTATTCATTAAGTCATCCTAAATTTTAAATTTATGTAGGAAGTCAGATAAATTTTAGTTGTATTTATTTATTTTAAATAATTTATATGTCCTTAATTAAAAATCTTATTTTCTTAAGTAAAAATATTATTTTACTTTTAATGAATTATACAACAAACTAATGATAAATTAAAAAAATTAAACTACTTATTTAAAAAATAAAAATAAAATAAATTATTATTTAAATAATAAGAATGAAATAAATTATTATATCAAAACCTAAAATTCCCTGTATATAACTTCGTGAAACGCATGCATTTGCTGGCACGTGATGCATAGCCGGATTAGATAGTGTGGCCACATTTTCCCAGTGGAAATGACAATTTAAAAGAAATTACTGTGTCAAATTATCGCCGACAAACTTTATATCAGTCAAAAGCTATAATTAATTGTCATCCACTTATCTACAATTGTTAGTGTAACAGTTAGGCACCGGACTCATGCCTCCCTCGTAATTCGCATATTTGAATTATAGCAGCTAATTCTTTATCTAATTATTTACAATTAATTAATTGCATGCGCCGTTTGCTTCCTAAGTATTGTTACACCATCTCGAAATTTCATGATGAATAATATGATATTCATTTAGGTGAAATATTGTAATTAATCGGAGAATTTATACAAAATCATCAGTTACTTAATTTATGATAAATCACAATATCATTTGACACAAAATTTTGAGATGTCTCGTTATTATTTGTTTCCTATCTACCAAGCTTGCATAGGTACACCCTAAGCACCCGCTTTTGCACTGTCAGCTACTTCATCCTCTATATATACATTACATGTATATTATATTGTTAGAAAATTGGTGGGTAAAACAGACACACAGTTAAAATAAAATTAGAAAAAATTAAAGAACAATCACAAAGAGAACACTAGAAATTACATGGTTCGTCTTTTAGCCTAAGTCGTACCATCATCTAGAGCAGTTAGATGTGAAAATTGCATTTCTTCATGGAGAACTTAAAGAAGAAATATATATGCTCCAACCAGAAGGTTTTGGAAAAATAGAAAAGGAAAACTTGGTTTGCAGGTTGAACAAATCCCTATACGGTCTCAAACAGGCGCCGAGGTGTTGGTATAAGAGATTTGATTCCGTCATCATAAGCCTTGGATACAACAAACTCAGTTCAGATCATTGTACATATTACAAAAGGTTTAAAGATAATGATTTCATTATTTGGCTGTTGTATGTGGATGATATGTTAGTAGCAGACTCCAACAAAGATCGAATCCAAGAATTGAAGGCACAGTTTGCTAGGGAGTTTGATCCCTCATTTGCTCATCCAATTTTGAGAAGAGTTTTCTTGTATTTAGAGAGAGTTTAGAAAGCTTGAAATTATAAGCTCTTGTTTTAGTGTGTTGAGAGTTTGGGTGTATTGGAGTTTTGGGAAGTGAGCTAAAATACTACAATACTTGTAACTCTTTTTCACTAGTAAAATATTTTCCTTCTGTCTTTACTCGTGGACGTAGGTTAAAAGCCGAATCACATACTTTCTAGTGTCCTCTTTGTGCTTGTTCTTTATTTTCTTCCAATTTTATTTTAGCTCACTTCCCAAAACCTCAATACACTCAAACTCTCAAAACACTAAAACAAGAGCTTATAATTTCAAGCTTTCTAAACTCTCTCTAAATACAAGAAAACTCTTCTTAAAATTGGATGAGCAAATGAGGGAATAAGCTCCTCTATTTATAGTCAAAATTTAGGCTACTATTCACGTATTTTTTTTTAATTATTTATTATTTTTCAAATTTTAAAGTTCAAAGTTTGATATTCAAACTTTAAATATCTATAATTTTGAATTTGATATTCAAAGTTTGAATATTTAAAAGAGATGAATCTTGACATATACTAAACCCGAAGCAAGAAGTCGGCAAAGCAACTTAATCACTTTTTGGATTTTGATTCCGGAAGTAGAGATCTTTCCCGAAGAAAATGGAAATTACTACCTGCACAGGTTTTTAGGCCAACTTCATTTAAATAGTTTTTAATCCTTATTACGATTAACGTGTGCATATCTAATTAAGTTTTCGATTGGTGGGATAGTTTTTATCTAAAATATCTTAGTTATAATATTGCTGATGATGAAAATATAGATGACAATCTTAATTTTTTTATTATTTCTCAATACGGTAGAAATCTTGACTATTTTAATTAAATATATATAATATTATTTTTTTATATTATATTTAATTAAATAAAAAAATAAATACTATTAGCTATCGATCATTTAAATATTAATTTTGTTAAATTCAGCTAATAAAATTTCTTAAAATGTACGAGAGATTTTCTTAGTTAACTTTTGAGTGTTGTGTCTTCCTGAAAATGAAAATGAATAAATAAAATTGTTGCGACAATATGGTCATGAGCTTAATGGATCGGGGGAAATTTATTAATATAAAAAAGATCTTACACCACAGGGGAGGATAATTAATGATACTAGCAGTAACTCTAATACTAAAAAAGATGACCCTGCTTTATCGATTAAAGGATAATGGGCATGATATGTGGTTAGAAAAAGCATTCCAAGTTAAAAAAGGTCAAAAAAAAAAAAACAAAGGGAAGAAAAATTTCGTGGTATAATATCTGGTTAGAAAAATTAGTAAAAGTAGAAATTTCGATTATGCCGTATATAATATAATAGACTTGATTTGGGAATTTAGTAGATTTTTTATTATATATATACAAACGTATCATTGTTAACACATAGTTCCAAACACTCTGTTCAAGTTATTGTTTGATTAACACATAATGGATCAAGATTAAATAAATGAAATTGACTAGGATCATCACATAACTAAGATCAACAGATTGCACGAAAAGCACAATCTAAGCTTTCAATTTTAATTGTGCAAGCAAGAAATAATTACAGCCAATTGCTTATGCAAAGAAGGTATATGAAGTTAAAAAAATTATAATAATAAATAAATAAAAGAATAAAAAATAACAAAAAAAACTACTTTTACGTTAACAGAAGTATTCCTTTGAACTGAAGCAAGAACGACGCATTAATTTGTGTTAGCAAATCAACAGTAGGGTGAGACTACTTTTGCATCCATTAAACTATTTTGAACACTCATTTTGAAGGTAAAAAAAAAATGTATTAAATATATAAGTCCAATAGTAAATTATTAATATGAAAAATCTACTACAATTATCATATCAAATATTAGACTTGAGGTTATTTGTGTCCATAAAATTCCTCTCTTTATCCAATTTTTTAGTTGGCTCACCTTAAAAATTTAAAAGTCTATTTCTAGTATTCGTTTATGCCGAAATTCCAGAAATAACCATATAATTGTTTTTCCTCTTATCACCTAAGTTTTTTTATTTGAGATCAAAAAATTAAAAAAAAAAATCTATTTCTATTTTTATATTTCTGTTCGTACCCTAATTATACTTATGCTTTCACAAGAAGCAAAAGTATTCAAAGAGCCTCAATGAAATTGGATTTCTTTTAAAAAAAGCTTTCAAATCCAGAGTTTCAAGCTGCACTAGCTTTATCATACAGTCGTAAATTTAAGTTATTGACGACAAACTTTATATCGAATCAAAAGTTTTTTTTTTTTTTTTATCTGCTTGTGTCTGCAGTTATTAGTTAATAATTGAGCCAGAGACCCGTCCATGCTCCCACGTAATTCCCCTGATCAATATCATCTTTAATATCATTTATAATTCTTATTTTAGTATATGTATTTATGAATGAATTTTTTTAATATGAAGTTTTTAGGTAATGAGTGGTGGTGTGGGTGTCATTTTATTGTGGGAGATTGTCAGTTTGCTCTATAATAAATTAATACATGAAAACTTTTCAAAATCAATATAAAGAATATAAATTTCACTCTTATTAATTCATGAGCACAAATGCTCAATTTATACAAGTACTTGAAACATGAAACATGAAATGATACCATTAATATAATTTAGGAATAATGATTGAAAATAATAGAATTAACATAATTTAGGAATAACAATTGGTTAGCAAAGATTGAGTCAATCAATATATGTCGTTGATTGACAATCAATCTTTCTTAATTACTAATTAAGGTAGAGATAATAAATCATTGATTGATTGTTTTGATTCCATTAATAATACTTGATTCTTATCACACTCTCTCGAGATAGAAAAGGAAATTTTTTTAACCCCGAGCTTGCCTTTGAAAAATTTAGATCCTTGATTTTGATTTATGGTTTCATCCAAGTGTCATGCAATAATTTAGAAAGCATTCCTTTGAAGTTTATCAAGGAAATCTTCTAATTGTTTCTGTGTGTGTATATACATATATATATTTTTGGGGGGGGGGGGTGTAAATTCTTTTGATCATGGAATTCTTCCAATATGAAAGTCATTTTTAAAGAAATCTTCAATCGGATCAGGATTCTCTCATGATCTGATCATGTCTTGAGCAAATAACTCAATTGCTGATTGGTAGTTAATAAATAAAAAAATAAAAGAATTTGAATCTTACCCATGAATTACCACTAAAAGACACGACAAAAGATCTTGAAAAATTCAGAAGAGATCAAGAGAAATCCTTTTCCATCATCACTCAAGGATTTTATCTTCATTCCTTTAATATTTCTAGAGAATTCTTCTATTTAGAAGGTCATTCCATTAATCTTGTCAAGGAAACATCAATTATGAGGACTCCTTTTCATTTCCTTGTTTAGGGAATGAAATAGGGTGACCAAGATAAAGGTGTTTGCTCATACATTATCGTGCTCTCCTCAAAGTAAAAGTGAGCTGATCATCTCGACCAGGATGTTATTGGTCACCTCGACCAGAATAATATGTGGTGACCTCGAGCACATCACCTCGACCAGGATATTATTGATCACCTCGACCAGAATAATATGTGGTGACCTCGAGCACATCACCTCGACCAGGATATTATGGGTCACCTCGACCATAATAATATGTGGTGACCTCGAGCACATCACCTTGACCAGGATGTTATTGGTCGCCTCGACCAGGAAGTTACCAGGAAGCACGATTCAGTCAAAACATTTTCTCCGAAATATTAGGGACCATGTTCTTAGTGGGCTGAAAATTAGTAGTTTTCTTGAGAATTTTAGGGGAGAGGATAAAAACCGCTATAGTTTCCTATGAAAACCCTAGGAAGGGGAAAGAAAAGAGGAGGGGGGCTTCGAGCTCTCTCTCTCTCTCTCTGGGCAACTGAACCCATTGGACCTTTTTCTCTCTACCACTGGAAAATTTCTCTTTCGCTTATGATTTCTTTAAGATTAACTATTCTCAATTATTTTCCTTTGTAAATTCTTTTGATCATGGAATTCTTCCAATATGAAAGTCATTTTTAAAGAAATCTTCAATCGGATCAGGATTCTCTCATGATCTGATCATGTCTTGAGCAAATAACTCAATTGCTGATTGGTAGTTAATAAATAAAAAAATAAAAGAATTTGAATCTTACCCATGAATTACCACTAAAAGACACGACAAAAGATCTTGAAAAATTCAGAAGAGATCAAGAGAAATCCTTTTCCATCATCACTCAAGGATTTTATCTTCATTCCTTTAATATTTCTAGAGAATTCTTCTATTTAGAAGGTCATTCCATTAATCTTGTCAAGGAAACATCAATTATGAGGACTCCTTTTCATTTCCTTGTTTAGGGAATGAAATAGGGTGACCAAGATAAAGGTGTTTGCTCATACATTATCGTGCTCTCCTCAAAGTAAAAGTGAGCTGATCATCTCGACCAGGATGTTATTGGTCACCTCGACCAGAATAATATGTGGTGACCTCGAGCACATCACCTCGACCAGGATATTATTGATCACCTCGACCAGAATAATATGTGGTGACCTCGAGCACATCACCTCGACCAGGATATTATGGGTCACCTCGACCATAATAATATGTGGTGACCTCGAGCACATCACCTTGACCAGGATGTTATTGGTCGCCTCGACCAGGAAGTTACCAGGAAGCACGATTCAGTCAAAACATTTTCTCCGAAATATTAGGGACCATGTTCTTAGTGGGCTGAAAATTAGTAGTTTTCTTGAGAATTTTAGGGGAGAGGATAAAAACCGCTATAGTTTCCTATGAAAACCCTAGGAAGGGGAAAGAAAAGAGGAGGGGGGCTTCGAGCTCTCTCTCTCTCTCTCTGGGCAACTGAACCCATTGGACCTTTTTCTCTCTACCACTGGAAAATTTCTCTTTCGCTTATGATTTCTTTAAGATTAACTATTCTCAATTATTTTCCTTTAAATTTACTTAAAAGCTCTTTTGTTTAAAGCAATCATAATTAAGCCACATGAATTGTGGTATAGGTTTTTCCAAGTAAGACCCAAATCGCTGACTTGAGCATCGGAGGGTTCTCGCCGGAAAAACTTCCGGCACCTCCTGACTGTTGGTTGTGCTCATAGGCTCACAGGTCATTTGCTCATGGATTGTTTGCTCTCATGGGTTGTCTGCTCATGGATGGTCTGCTCATGGATGGTCTGCTCATAGATCGTCTGCTCATGGATCGTCTGCTCATGGATTGTCTGCTCATGAGTTGTCTGCTCATAGAACATCTGCTCATAGAAAATCTGCTCGTGGTGCTAACTAATCAGCGCCTTCCCACCAAACAAATTTAATGCTAATGCAGGGATCTGAGATTTAACCAACTCATCCGGATTTCGGCATCAACAACCCTTATTTTTAAATATACTTTTAATCATATCTATTACAATTAAATAAACCATAAAAGTGGAAATTAAAATAAAAGTATTTGAGAATTAAGAATCAAAAGCTTTTTTCAATTATTACATGCATTTGTCTGTAATTATGCTTTTATCCACAATTATTAGTTAATCAGTGAACCAGGGACCGGTGCATGCTCCCACGTTATTCATGCAATTGAACTATAGCCGTAAACCACATCGGCCGCTTGTGTTAATGTGTGTGTGTATATATATCTACATATTATCAAACCAGAACAAGAACTCAAAAAAGCAGCGTACTTTGCATTACGGTTTATTGAGGTTCATTAGAAGCTTTGAAGGATATGGAAAATCCTCGCAAAGGTTTTTAGGCCAACTTCATTTTAATATCATTTATAATTTTATTTTTAATACATACCTTTATCAAAAAATTTTCAAATATGAATTTTTTTAGGTGAGAACGATTGGTTGGAGGGCGACTTTAAGTATCCATGGCACATGAGTATTGTTGATGAGGAGATTATCGATGATAGTCTTAATCTTCTTGTTATCCCTCAATATGGTAAAAATACCAACCACACTGATTAAGTACAGTCTTACTTTTTTGTATTATATTTAATTAAATAAAAGGATGGATATGGGTGTCACCTATCACCTATCCATCGTGTGAGTGTCATCTTATAAAATCTCTTAAGATCTAAAAGAGATTTTACTTGTTGACTATGTTGTATTGTGTTCTCTTGAAAAAAAGTAAATTAATAACAGTTATTTTGTGTGTTAATATAGTGATTAAGTTAATCTATAAATATCAGCTGAACTCTATATATTTGTTGTCTAAAAAGGCACAATCTCTTTCGATCGTATAAAAACTTTGTTACATTTTGCTAATTTACCCACAAT
This sequence comes from Citrus medica, assembly GCA_002013955.2. Taxonomy (NCBI): domain Eukaryota; kingdom Viridiplantae; phylum Streptophyta; class Magnoliopsida; order Sapindales; family Rutaceae; genus Citrus; species Citrus medica. The sequence continues at coordinate 8,139 of MKYO02016454.1, forward strand.
TCTCTCCTGATCCTCTAAAAAAGATGGTCTAAAAAGTATAACATTTAGTGACCTAGAAGAACTAATTACTTCCATCTCTACGATATCTAGTATTGTTACTCGTAGCTTGTAGCTTTACGAGGCAAAAAAGCATCATCAACAATTCAACATAAACTAATTTTTTACAATAAGCTGCATGATTATTTTTCCACGTTTTTTGCTAGAACTTGATCATAAGGCTTAATACGAATTGCTATTTTCGCCGTTTCCGGAACTACAAGCAAGAGGCCTTAATAATTGACCATCGCTTCTATCATTGGGATCTGAAAAGAAAAGTTTGACTGACTTACGCTTCTATTAGTCCGAATAGAAGGTCAACTAGAATCTGTTTTAGTTAAAGATTGAAATTGAATGTTTGGAAGCTAAGAAAATGAAAGAAAACTGAGGAAAAATAAGAACTAGATCTAAGAAGCTTCTACTTCCTTTCTTATTATTCAACGACGTACTGAAATTATCCTAATTACAACAGCTTAAGCTGACCATCACGTGCACATGCAGTTACATAGCCACCAGGTGCCAGCTGGCAATCCATGTCATCAACCTGTAACCGTATGCAACAGCTGCCGTAATCGTCTGCTTGGTTGACCACGCTGCAAATGTGCTCTTCCTCAACAGTTTTTCTGTTAGTTCATTCATAACGAATAGAAGGCCTATTTGTTCGGTAAGGCATGCTAAAACTCTCGATGCCTCTTGCTGCTGCTTGTTTTCTATTTTCATGATTCCAGTTTTATCCCTTAAGATCAATGCAGATCCGATGCTTACGCATACAAGGATGGATGATTTTAACCATAACTAATCCACTCATGCATAGATCTAAATATAATTGATCTAGTTCAAAATTATAGCATGATTTTATGCGAAAAGATTAAAGCAAAATTGAAACTGTAATGTCTTTTTTACTGAAACTGCAATGCTTTTGCTACTGTATCTCTGTGCTCCTTTCTGTCTTTTTTCCTGGTCTCAGAGTTGTACAATGCACTGCATACAACATCGAATGTGACATTGTCCTTCCCATAAAGCAAAGTAGTGGTGAGATGATCATATTCATCAGGAAGGGAATTCAACAATAATAGTGCTTATCTTCATCTTCAAATTGCTCATCCAAATTTAGCAAATCTGCTAATCTTTTGTTGAATGAGTTCACATGGTCATTCATTGACATGCCAGGTGTATATGTGAAACGATAGAGTTTCTTTTTCATATAAAGCCTATTTTCAAGGCTTTCTTCATATATTTTTCTTCCAGTGTCTCCCACAATTTCTTTGTCGATATCTCCCTCATGACAAAGTATTTCTGATCTTTAGCCAAACATAGGCAAATAGTACCACATGTCTGTCTGTTGATCTTTATCCACTCTTTGTCATCCATCATGTCAGGTTTTTCTTCAAGAACAATGTCCAACTCTTGCTGATATAAGACATTCAACACCTCACATTGCCACATACCAAAATTATTGGTACCATCAAATTTCTCCACTTTAAACTTTGCATTAGTCACAGTAGTCCTTCCTGATGAAGACGACGACGATGCCTCTACCATCATTTTTATCTCAAATGATCAGTTTCTTCAACAACTATTTATACTTAAAAAAACAGCCTCTATGATGTTTATTTCGCATGAATAAATGCACCAGGAAAGTTCCCAGGAGGCTGGACGGGAACTCGGTCCCAATTAAAAACCAGAATCCTTAGACTCTTATCGCCTTGTTGACAGAACTTTCCTAGACATGCAAAAATACACACTACTTACAATAGACTGTCTCCCAAGTATAAATGGCCATCTCCACCGTATTTGTGAACAATACCGTATATGTGAATAGTACCATATATGTGAACAGTACCGTATCCCCCCAAGTACGAACCATCGGCTCTGATACCACTTGTTGCAGAAACGCGGGTTGAGCAATTACTAATACTGCGACTTCTGGAGAAATATAAATGTGGTGATAAACAAATGCAAAGAAAATAGAACACAATGATTTACGTGGTTCGGTGTAATGCCTACGTCCACGGGCAAAGACTGAAAGATAATTTTACTAACAATGGAAATTTACAAAAAGTGGGAAAACTCACAAAACCCACAACCCCAATACACCGAAATGGAACATCACTAGAACACTCAAGTGGAAGCTCTCTCAAATTCTCTCAAAAAACTCACTTGCAATTACTCTCTACTTCTCTCAAATTGGGATGCATTACAAATGAACAATGACCCTTCTATTTATAGGAACCGTAGCTCACCTACCACTTTCAATTTGGCTACAATGTGCCAAATTGACAAATTGAATTTAGAATGGAAAATCAATTTGGTGGGCAACAAAATCAACAATTTTGAAAAAAAAAGAAACAATTGGCTTCTAGAAAACCATAACATTTTTTCTCCATGCAACTTCAACAAAATCGTGCCACCAACTTTGTCTTTTGAAATTTGCAAGTCATTCTTTGACTTTTCAACACAGTGGTGAAAGGAATAGATAGAGAGTGATGGTTCTTTGTTGGCCATGTTTATGATTCTCACGAAAGCTCTGATACCATGAAAAAATAAAAGCCAGGATGCTTGAAATCAATAAATCGTGAGCTGCCTTTTACTAAAGAAATGTTTGATATATATACGAGATTGTGCTTAGAGTGTAGGCCGAGATTCTAGCTAACAAAAAAGGAAAAATGGATTTCTAACAGCTAGTCAATTCAAGGCTATTATTCTTGCTACTAAAGAGGATTTTAAGTATTGATTTCAGTATTTGATTGTGCTGATTGATCCTTTCATATAGCCTCACTTGATTGAGTTTCCTTGGATATTGTATTGCATGTTGTTTGGAGATTTTCTTCAGCATTGACATATTTGAAGCAAGTGCTGCTATTTACCCCAAATTTGCGCCCTGAAAAACAAAACGCACCATTTGGTTTTCCCTCTCCACATGTGTTGCTTCATTTGCTTTGCACTTAGCTTTCACTTTTGCTTTCACTTTCCCTTTTCCACTTAGCCCCGAAAAGGTAAACACGAACGGGACCACGGCTCTGATTTTCTTCAGACCACGGCACTGATTTCTACTTAGCCCCGAAAAGGTAAACACGAACGGGACCACGGCTCTGATTTTCTTCAGACCACGGCTCAGTTCACCGGGAGTTCTGCACCTAAGGTAAAGAAATGCTTCTTTGATAATTTTTATTCTTCTTCTTCATTTATTTGTAACGGTTCTTTGTTTTTTTTTTCACTAGCCATATTCTTTGATGGATTTGTACAGATTGGTTAGGGATTGATGACTGAATTTGTACAATGTTGCAATACGAAGTAAGGATTTAGGTCATCTTAAGTAGAAATTCATGTGTTAAATCCACCTGATTATTAGGAGTTATTTCTATGATTTTCTTTAATTATTATTGTAGCTAATTCATGCCCTTTACACTTGCTGGAATTTTTTTGTTTGTGTTACTGGTGTTGGAATTTTCTTGGTGCTGAAATTTTTTTGTTTGTGTGTAACTGGTGCTGGAATTGTTGTTGCTGGAATTTTTTTGTTTGCGTGTTATTGGTGCTGGAATTGTGTTGCTATTGGAATTTTTTTGTTTGTCACTGGTGCTGGAATTTTTTTGTTTGTGTGTTATTGGTGCTGGAATTAGCATAAGATCTCTTATTTAATTTGAGATTCAAAACTTTTCAGCTATGTCTTGCTGCATTATGTTCTGATTTATTTTCGATTTCTTTTTATGTTTCGTAGTTTTGGCATTCAATTAACCACAATGTCAACTAGCACAAGTGAAATTCGAAACTCACAGCAGCTATGTAACGGATGCAGTAATTACATGGAGTTATTAACGTCACGTACAACAAAGAATCCAAATCGTAAATTTTGGCTTTGTAAAGGATGTAATAATTTTCAATGGGCTGAAGATCGTAAACCAAGCAAAGAGAAAATTGACTTGTTAGTAGAGGAGGTTAGAAAGTTAGCATTAGAGATTGAGTGTTTGTCCGTTAAATTCCAATTATTGTATGATGATGAACTTCGAAGGAGACAGACACCAAAATATGATTACATTAAAATACTTGTAATTGTTGTGATATGTTATCTATTCAAGTGTTATTTTTAAGTTGTTTTATTTTGTACTATGTATTAATTAAAGACTAGTACACATGTAATAACATGTGTACTTTGGAAATATAAGTTTCTCAATTATTTAATTTTAATTGTTGCAACAACATAAATATAAATTGCATATATAGATGTTGATTAACTTGAATATCCCGTTTGGAATCAAACAACGACAAAAACGAATTAATACATCAAAACACAAGCTTTAACTTGACTATCCCGTTTGAAATCAAACAATGAAAAACACAAAATAATACATCAAAACACAAGCTAGTTTTAATCATGTGTTACGATCATTTGCTAAAAATTCCGTCTGATTGGCATCCTCGAAATCTTGTTGTATAAATTGTTGGAAGTTTACATGAGGAACTCCTCCATAATTTATCCAAGGTTGATAGTAAGGGGGGAAAAACATGTTGTGGGAGTGGCCGTTAAAAAAAATGTTCGTTAAATTAATAAACAAATGACAATGAAACAACACTAACAACATGTATATAAAAAAAAAATTACCATAGCCATATTGCCTGATTGTGTTGGGATTGCAGTAGCCACCTGAGAAGATGAATCGTGTGCCTCTGAGTCCTACGAAAGTAAGCAAGAAACATTTAAATTTTATTCAATTTATATGAAATTAATTTGTATTGAATTAATTAAAAATGAATGCAATAGAATTACCTATGCAGTTGTACTCAATGAAGTATTGTTCGACTTATGTTTTGGCTTTTGAAATTGCTTTTGCTTTCTTTGAGAAGGTGGCCGACCTTTACAACGAGATACTACTGGATCTTGTATGATTTCCGTACAACTTCCCGACCCACAAGCAGCAGTTACATCTTCGCTTTGATAGCGAACATTCAATGATACATCTTTCATTGCCTTTTCTATCCAAGTTAAAACGCTTTTATGACTTTCTTCATGTTTTGAAGCTACATCACCAACATCATAAAAAGCAGCACACTCTTCTTTATATTGCTGGTGTTCAATGCTCGAACTTCTCACATCATAACTGACTTTCACTCGACTGTAGCATCTCCGTACATCTTTCCTCCATCTCCGTATAATAAACTTCTCAGGAAGAAATGTTACACGGGTACGTATCATCACTGCAATGGCGTGTCTGCAAACAATCCCTCTACATTAAAACATTGTACACGCACAACGAATTTCACCGTCGTCTCTTTCAAAAATAACTTGAAAAGTCTTCTCTTTACTCTTTCCATCATTTTCAACGACTTCATATTCTGATCCACCACAACTGAAAACCTCACAGTACATCTTATCCATCAGCTGCTGTTGAAATTCTTGAAACTTAGAAATAGTGTATACTTCCTCAACTTGTTTTTCCATTGCGAAATTGGTACGGCATGGCATCAGTTAGCTGAAGCACCTAGCATCTGCTTGCCACTCTTTTTCAATTTTACTTTCCATTGCTTTCTCGTATTTCTTTACAAATTGCTTCAAAGTTGTTTTTGAGTTAACATACCCATAAAAAAAAAGCATTCATACTCTCACTACGTTGAGTGGTTGACATGCCAGCCCAAAAAGTTGTTTTCACAAAACATGGAACCCAACGATATCTTTCCTCATATAAACCATTTAACCACTGATTATCAGCAAGATCATATTTATCTACATGTCATGCCAAGCTTCCTCATATTCAATAGGAGTCTGTGAATCATAAACAACAGCATGCAATGAAAATCTAATGGCATGATATTCTGCATACCTTCCCAGCTTTTCGGGCACCTTTTTCAAAATATGCCACAAACACCATCGATGCCTAGTATTTGGAAAAAAAATCTCAATTGCATTTTGCATCGCTCTATCTTGGTCTGTGATGATTTCAAGGGGAGGAGAACCGGACATACATGATAACCATGTGTGAAATAACCACGTAAACGTCTCCGTGTCCTCATGCGAAATTAACCCACATCCTAACAAAATAGAATGACCGTGATGATTAACTCCAACAAAAGGAGCAAATGCCATGTCATATTTATTCGTAAGGTACGTGGTGTCAAATGTAACAACATCTCCAAAGTCTTTGTAGGCTGCCCTACTTCTTGGATCTGCCCAAAATACATTGTTTAACCGACCCTCCTTATCCAAGTCAAGACTGAAGAAAAATCCATCATTTTCTGCTTGCATTTTCTGAAAATATTTCTGAATTGCAGCTGCATCCCCTTCTCCAAGCCTTAATTGCCTTGCTTTATCAACATGATTTCTAGCATCGTTTTCTAAGAATGCGACATTTTCATAGCCACCAGCCTCAACGACAATAGACTTGAAACTTTGAGCCATTCTAATTCCTGCTTCTTCATTTATTTCCAGCTGTTTTTTTTACATAAGGACTAATGGTACGGTTGCATCGATAATACCTACTCTTGTTCGGACTTATAGCATGGTTGTGTTCAAGGACAAAATTTCCAATTACCCATTTTCCACTAACAAAACATCCTCCAATTTTGGCATTGCATCCAATTTTCTGATTAGGTTGAAGCCGCAAAACTTGATTGGATTTGCCTTTGGACTTGCCGTTTCGCCCGCAACTAAATGTCACATATCTCATATTCCCGTCATCCCATTTTTTACAAGATCTCTGCATCACTGGAAATCCCTCTTCTTGGCCATAAGCTTTGTAATATTCAAACATTTCATCAGGACTATTAAAACACATCCCAACCATAGGCTCTTCCACCAAATTTTCATTATTTCCTTCAAAATTAGCCTCCTGTAAATCTTGCAATTCCTCTACTTCATCAACCTCTACTTCATCAACCTCTGATTCATCAACCTCGTCCATTATTGCTGCAAATTTAATAAATTATACTAAATTCATTAAGTTTAGAAACAAATAAAAATATAAATTGATTATTATTAATCACTTATCCCTAATTCATTAAGTTTAGAAACAAATAAAAATAAAAATAAAATATTATTAATTACTTATCCCTAATTCATTAAGTTTAGAAAAAAATAAAAATATAAATGAATTATTATTAATTATTTATCCCTAATTCATTATGTTTAGAAACAAATAAAAATAAAAATGGATTATTATTAATCACTTATCCCTAATTCATTAAGTTTAGAAACAAATAAAAATATAAATTGATTATTATTAATCACTTATCCCTAATTCATTAATTTTAGAAACAAATAAAATATAAATTGATTATTATTAATGACTTATCCCTAATTCATTAAGTTTAGAAACAAATAAAATTTAAATTAATTATTATTAATTACTTATCCCTAATTCATTAAGTTTAGAAACAAATTAAAATATAAATAGATATTATTAATTAACGATTCAGCAAATTAATTATTATTAATTAGGTATCACGGCTCAATAAACTGAAACAAATAAAATACAATAATTTACATACAAATGCTCACGGTTAAGTAAATTTAAATACAAATACTCATGGTTCAACTCACAAATTAAAATAACACATCTCAAGATTCATAAATTAAAATGAAATAACTCAACATTCATAAATTAAAATGAAACAACTCAATAAATTAATGTAGGAACAATAAATGCTTACGAGTTTTGTAATGTAGAGATTCAGCACTTTCACAAACCAGTTCTGATTTTTCAGTTTCCAAACCAAATTGTAAACTTAGGATTTTTCACTTTTTTCAGCGCTGCAATGAATTCCACTTAAACGAAAGGAATATGGAAGGAAAAAGCAAAGCAAAGCAAATAAGTGCTGCATAGTTGGAACGCAACAAATGAAATAAGTGCTGCACGTTGACTGTCCTTTCCTTTTACATAGAGCAACTGAAGAAACACGTGCTTCAAAAGCAAATGGCAATCAAATTACCAAACGGTGCGTTTTGTCTTTCGGGGAGCAAATTCGGGACGCAAATTCGGGATAAATAGCTTTTTCCTATTTGAAGCCTTTGATGAGGCAAGTAAAGCATATATTTCTATTGTGAAACTGAGATGCTTCTCTGGTCTATGTATGACAAGATACTGTTTAACAGTTATGAGTAACAGTATTTGCACAACACGGATTATAACAGATCATTGGATTTTCAACTTAATTAAACACAAGGACGTAATGTTGTCAAACTTTTTCATCTTGATTGTAGTTGATCCTTCTGAAAACTGGCGGCTAGATCATCTACTCTGGCCCTTTGGGGAAGCATTCAAGTAGAGTAATGGAATATTTTGATGTTAATTTGCTGTAGACAAACCAATACCTTCTGATTCCCATAGATAATTTCCTGCAACCATTTATAGGACAAGTTTTAATGACAGGGCATTCCTGGGGTGCCGAAAATTAGTGATAAATATAATCCAGCAACATGGATACTAGGGGTCACTTCCTAAGCTGCAGAAGCTGAACGTGGAGTAGATTTCGCCCAAATATTCACAAATTCTCTTCTGCGTGAGTAAGTTTTATTAGAAGTATTAGAAGCTCCTTTTTAAAACAGAGCAGGATATAAAATCAGCTCACTGTTTAGTTCTTGGATATTGCATTACTTGCTCCTTTATTAATTCAAATCTTGCTTTTGGAAGCACAACTTGTCCTGCTGGAGAAGCTCTTCATATAACTTAATGTGAATTATGCAACCAATTGGAGCATCTTTGCTTTTCTGCGTAAGATTTTGGAACAAAGGAAAATAAATTTTAAGTTTACTATCAGTTCATATAAGTTGAAATATGCTAGCATCGCTAATACAATAATTAAAAAGAGAATCTCTCATCAAGTATTCTTGGCAATGGCTATTGTTAATTGGCAGGTCTCTAACATTTTTCACTTGTAATGTGTCAGAAAGAACCAGCAAAATTTGTTCGACAACTTGATTCAATATATACTTCTATAGTTCTATGATATTCTTGGGCACAAACAACTGCTCATCAGTTTTACCATATATTGCATCGGAACGAACTGTCATGTATCGAGAAAAATCAGCAGGCATGTACTCTCCATGGGGTTATGCACTTGCGTAGGTAAAAGTTTTTTGAGAATACAAATATAGCGATCCGAGTACATTTAGCTTTATTTTCAGGTGATAGTTGAGATTCCTTTTGTACTTATTCAAACAATTGCCTATGTGATTACCATTTGCACGATGATTGGATATTATTGGTCAATGTACAAGATTTTCTCGAACTTCCATGTGATGTTCTGCACAATACTGTATTTCAGTTACCTAGGAATGCTGCTTGTGTCGTTAACACCGAATGTCATGGTTGCTTCAATTCTGTTCTCTGCTTTCCACACCACATTCCATCTTTTCTCTGGATTTTTTATTCCTAAATCTGTAAGCTACTATTGATTCCAAATCTATGCATTGAACAGAATTAGAACTTGAAGAAGATTGCTTAGCATGGAATATTTTGATAGTTTTGTGTTTCGAATGACTGTTAATATAAGTTTTCAGCAAATTCCAAAATGGTGGATGTGGCTGTACAGTCTGACTCCTACATCTTGGACAATGGAGGGATTTCTTACTTCACAATATGGAGATATAGACCAGAAAATACAGTTGTTTCTAGAAAAGAAAACAATAGCTGCTTTCTTAGAAGAATATTTTGGTTTTAATTTTGATCACTTACCTTCTGTGGCAGTTGTTCTCACTGTATTTCCTTTACTTTTGGCTTCTCTCTTTGCATTTTGTGTAGGACCGTTGAACTTTCAGCAATGGTGAATCTGTTTGTGGATTTAATGTTTGTATAATGCATAGACCATAGGCATGTAATTTGTGATTTATGTTTTGATAATTGTAAATGGTTGAACATTAAAAGTTATACGAGTTAGAGCCTCTCTTCTCAATATCGAACAAACAAACATACAATCTTCTTCCAATCTCAGGAAAACTCTCATTGCTTCCTTGAGAGAGGCAAAACCTGTATTTCTCGTAAGTGATGATCATATATGCAACTGCTTGAATAATATTTAAGGAACCTCAACTGCCAAATTGTTTTCCCTATGAACTGCAATCAATAATCAATTTCATCTCCAATGGTTTGTAAAGGGTCTCTACCTTCTCTGAGCCACACGGAGAGTGCAATTTCTTTTCTGTCAAGACAGCCTGGAATTTGTACTTGAATTCCTTTTGTATCAGTCTGTTCTGTTAATTCAATACCTTTTTTCATTGCTTTGCGAAAAAGGAACTTGATTTTCAAATGGCCGGCTATAAATTTGGCAAAGAATATTGGGGTGTCCGGAAGGATTTGCAATTCTTGTAATAACAATGTTTATTTTTTGATTCACACATCTAACATCTAACCTCTTTTTTCATCGCTTTGCAAAAAGAAACTTGATTTTTTAATTTGCCGGCTATAAATTCGACAAGAATATTGGGATGTCCGTAAGGATATGCAATTCATGTAATTGCAATGTTCATTTTTCGATTCATACAACTAAGTTCTTCAGTGCGGAAGAAATGAATGCACTCCCTTGAAATTAGCTCATAAAGATCCAAAATTTGAATAAATCTCGCCTGTCAATATCAAAGCTCAAACAAGAAAAAATGGACAACAATAAAAAGTATAATATGTTAAGATTTCTCTTGTCGTTTGATTAAACTTTTACATTTGGAAATGACCAAGTCAAGTCCAGTTTCAAACTAATAAGAAAAAAAAAAAAGAAAAAGACGTCTTTGAACTTATAACTCTCAAAGCTTGGCGAAGCTCACATATAAAGGCAAGCCAAGGAAATTGCCTTCTCACTTATAGAAATGAATACAAGCATGTGCTGCTCGGTTTATTTTCCATCGATGTTTCTTTTTTTAATCACAATGCTGCAAGTTGCAGCCCTTGAGGAGGGAGATCGTGTTGCCTTGCAGGCTTTTAAGTCAAAGATTTCTCATGACCCCCAAGGAGTCTTGAACTCATGGAATGATTCTCGCCATTTCTGCGAATGGGAGGGCATCACATGTGGTCGCTGGCACAAAAGAGTCATAGCCCTAAACTTGACGTCAAGAGCCTTGAGTGGCTCGTTGTCTCCTCACATTGGCAACCTCAGTTTCCTAAGAGAGATCAACCTTGAGAATAACACAATCCAAGGTGAAATCCCTCGTGAATTTGGGCGTCTGCTCAGGTTAGAAGCTCTGTTTCTTTCAAATAACTCCCTGGTTGGGAAAATTCCAGCCAACTTATCTTATTGTTCCGTGCTCGCAGTACTAACCTTAGGGTGCAACAAGCTAGAAGGAATTATTCCATTTGAGTTTGTCGATTTATACAAACTCAAACGACTAGCTTTACACAGAAACAATTTGACAGGAGGAATCCCACCTTTTCTCGGGAATCTAACATCCCTGAAAAGTGTGTCTCTAGCTGGGAATTCTTTCGGAGGAAATATTCCAGATTCGTTGGGTCAATTGAAAGAGTTGGAAGCTCTTGGAATTAGCGGAAACAACCTCTCTGGTATAATTCCTCCTTCCATTTACAATCTTTCCTTCCTTGCCATTTTTTCGGTGTCTCGAAATCAAATTCATGGAAGCCTTCCACAAAGTTTAGGCCTTGCTTTTCCTAATCTCAAACTGTTCCAAATCGGCCAAAATTTCTTCAGTGGATCGATTCCAATATCTCTATCCAATGCTTCAAAACTCGAATATATTGAAATTGCGTATAACAGCTTTTTTGGAAAACTTTCAGTCAATTTTGGAGGCATGAGGAATCTTTCATACCTAAACTTAGTCTTTAGTAATTTAGGAAGTGGGGAAAGTGATGAGATGAGGTTTATGGATTCTTTGGCGAACTGTAGCAAATTGCGAGTTCTCGGTTTAGGTGGAAATCAATTTAGAGGAGCATTGCCTCATTCAATAGGTAATCTGTCAAGTCAACTTCAAATTTTGGACCTTGGTTATAATCAGTTCCATGGAAGCATCCCTTCAGGAATAGGTAACCTTGTTAACTTATATTCATTAGAGATGGAGGAAAACCAATTTACAGGCACAATTCCTAAAGAAATGGGTAAGCTTCTGAACTTACAGGGCTTGGATTTTAGTGGCAACCATTTCTCAGGAGAAATTCCTTCCACTCTAGGAAATCTGTCGTTATTATTTCAAATTTTCTTTAACAATAACAATTTATCAGGAGTCATCCCTTCTAGTCTAGGAAATTTGAAACAATTGGCATTTTTAGAAGTGTCCAAAAATGAACTCAGTGGAACTATCCCAGAGGACATTTTCGATATATCCTATCTTTCAAATTCACTAGATTTAGGCCAAAACCACTTCGTTGGATCTATACCTCCAAGGATCGGTAATCTAAAAGCTTTGAGGAGTTTTGTTGTGTCTAACAATGACTTATTTGGTGAAATTCCAAGTGAACTTGGTCTTTGCTCTAGTCTTGAAGAGATTTATCTGGCTGGAAACTTCTTCCACGGATCCATTCCTTCATTTTTTAGAACTTTAAGAGGTATTCGAAAGGTTGATCTATCAAGAAATTATTTGTCTGGCCAAATTCCAATATTCCTCCAGACTCTTTCTTTGGAATATCTTAACTTATCCTTCAATGACTTCGAGGGGAAACTACCAACGAAAGGAATTTTTGCAAATGCAAGTGCAATATCAGTTATAGGTTGTAGTAGACTTTGTGGGGGCATACCTGAGCTACAACTACCCAAATGCACTGAGAACAAATCAAGCAGTCAAAAGATCTGTAAAAAACTGAAAATAATATTCCTCACTCTTAGTGCCTTTTCAGGATTAGTCATAGTGTCATTTTTCATTTTCTATTGGCAAAAAAGGAGAAGGGGACCTTCTAGGCAGCCTTCAATACCAATGATGAGAAAAGCACTTCCAAAGATGTCTTACCAAAGCCTCTTCAAAATAACTGATGGGTTTTCTTCAACACGCTTGATTGGAGTTGGTAGTTTTGGCTCTGTATATAAGGGAGTACTTGATGAAGATAGAACTATTGTTGCAATCAAAGTGATTAACCTTCAATGCCAAGGTGCCTCTAAGAGTTTCATGGCTGAGTGCAAAGCCTTGAAAAATATTCGTCATAGAAATCTTGTCAGGGTTATAACTTCATGCTCAAGTATTGATTTTCAAGGTAACGACTTTAAAGCTATTGTTTATGAATACATGCCAAATGGGAGTCTTGAAAAATGGTTGCATCCAGATGCAGCTCTGCAAAGAGATGAAGAAATTAAAATTCCCAAACTCACCCTTCTTCAGAGAATAAGTATCGCAATTGATGTGGCATCTGCACTAGAATATCTCCATCACCACTGCCAAGAACCAATTCTCCATTGTGATCTAAAGCCAAGCAATATCCTTCTCGATAAAAACTTTTCAGCTCACATTGGTGACTTTGGACTAGCAAGATTTCATGAAGCAGTCTCAAATCCAACTTCTAGCAGCTCTGTTGGAGTAAGGGGAACAATTGGCTACACAGCCCCAGGTTATAACTTACATTCAAATCCATAATTTTTTTTTTTTGAATTCTTTTTGCAACTCCTAACTTCTTCATATATCTTATATTGAATGATAGAGTATGGCCTTGGAAGTGAGGTGTCAACAAATGGAGATGTTTACAGCTATGGAATATTACTGTTGGAAATGGTAACAACAAAAAAACCCACAGATGTTATGTTTAAGAGAGACTTGAATCTTCATAGCTTTGCAAGAATGGCCTTACCTGATCATGTGATGAACATTGTGGATCCAATACTTCTAAATGGTGATGAAATTTTGGCTAGTACTAATTACCATAAGAGAAGGCGAATAAGAATCAACAGCAAATTGGAATGTCTCATTTCTATGGTCAAAATCGGAGTTGCTTGTTCAATAGAGTCACCACAACATCGAATGAAGATAACTAATGTTGTCCAGGAGCTACAATCAGTCAAGAACATTCTCCTTAAGCCTGAAACTGTATCTTGTGAGGGAAATAAATTAGATAATTAAACAAGCAGACAAATAATTAGATAGTACAATATTCTTCTATAGCTTTTGCCCAAGTGAAATAAATTTACACAGTATCTTGTGACGGAAGAAAAAAGCTCATTGTTTTATATCTTTTAAAGTTCTATTCTTATGAATCACAAGGCAAGAAAGTTAAAAGTTTCATCAAAAAGAAGAAAGTGAAATTTGGTCTTAGACAAGGAAAACGGGGCTGTTGGGGGATAACAATTTTATCACAAGTATATATTTCTCTAGTTTTATAATAAAATATTGGAAGTATAGAGTATTCCAACTAACACTGGCAATATGACGAGCTTCTGTTGTTCACATTAATTTTGAGCTTTATTGTAATATCCATTTGGACTTATGTTATATTTACTAATTAGTAATCGGAATGAGTTGGAATCGCAGTAGGAAATATGAATCAAAATAAATTGTTGACTTTAGCTGTGGGAATCAAAATCGGAATGAATTGTATTGTCATTGACGTGCTTACTTTACCTTGGAATCGGAATGGATTGTTATAAGTTACTAAATTGATCTTAGTTGATTATTATCATTGTTTATTCATTTATTTATAATTATTATTATAATTATTATTATTATTTATTTTTTATTATGATGATGATGATGTTTATTTTTATAATTGTTGTTAATTATATTTATTATCGTTGTCGTCGTCGTCGTCGGCGTCATCGTCATCGTCATCATTATTATTATTATTGTAAATAAATAGTAATAATAATTTTGATAAAATTTATTATTATAATTATTATAATGGTAATACTATTATAATTATTAATTATTATAATTAATATTAATAACAAAATTACTATAATAATAACAACAACAACAATAAGAAGGAAGGATAAAATAAGAAATTTAAAATTTCAGTGGGTTTAATATGGTCACGATAGGGAATGAGATTCTCATTTCCACCTTCCTCCATGAGAATGAGAACTTTAGTATTTATTCCCAATTTTAAGTGAGACCCAACCACTTTGATTCTCGTTCCATCTTTCATTTAAGCAAGTAAACACATCATTCTTTCTCATTTCTTGACTCTCATTCTCATTCCCAACAAGTAAGCACACTATTAGTATGGTGTAG
The DNA here is from genome assembly GCA_002013955.2 of Citrus medica. Taxonomy (NCBI): domain Eukaryota; kingdom Viridiplantae; phylum Streptophyta; class Magnoliopsida; order Sapindales; family Rutaceae; genus Citrus; species Citrus medica. The sequence continues at coordinate 23,251 of MKYO02016454.1, forward strand.
GGACTATTGGGAATGAGACAAACCAAACTACCTTTGTTAGGATCATGGAACAGATTTTGGTAGAGGTTGATAAAAGAAAAACTTCTCAAGCCTACTATTTGATGAAAATCCAAAACTGTTTGATGAAATGCCTCAATGAATGCATATTATTGGGGCTGCTAAAGGCAATAACACTGCATCAATCTATGCACTTTTTTGGATTTTAATAACCTATATATATCCTGTCTGTTTCAAATAATAAAAAAGTTTGGGATTTTTTTCTCTGTCAGTGATTTTTGTCAACATCAAGATGTGATGATATAACAACGCAGAAACAGTACAAAGAAGCCAATTTAGACTGACTACCCCTATAGAAAATTAATACAAGCTTAATGTATATGTGGATATTATTACTTAAAAAAACTTGGCAGGTCTAAGGGAATTTATTACAAATTCTGGGGGATGAATTCATGGCTTTCACAGTAAATAACTCAGGCTTTAATGGTGATGTTGAGCTTGTAGAGGCAAAAACAATCAGATTTGAAGTCCAAGTTGGTATTGCCTTGGATGATGATAGAGTCGGATGTCATAAAAAGCTGTAAATTTGACAAAGGGCAGTGAAAATAGCTCTAAAGAGATCTTTTGGACAATTTTAGATATTCAAGAGGAGATGATAATATTGTAATTGTTCAGCCTATTGAATAGCTAAGCTATGTTTAATTACACACACACACTCTCAACTATTTGCTGCAATATTGATCAAGAGTATAAATTCTAGTTCTAGGCTATATATGTTGCAACATTACGTCCTCTCCAAAAAGATATTTCACCTTTTGAGAAAGTTCAATTTTCTTAAAAAATATTGAAAAATATTGAAAAACTATGTTTAATTACACACACACACTCTCAACTATTTGCTGCAATATTGATCAAGAGTATAAATTCTAGTTCTAGGCTAAATATGTTGCAACATTACGTCCTCTCCAAAAAGATATTTCACCTTTTGAGAAAGTTCAATTTTCTTAAAAAATATTGAAAAATAAATGCAAGAGCAGCCGGATAGATAATAAAAAGGGTTAATTTCGGCCTACCCCCTTCATGAAGTGATAATCTTCAAATTGTCCCTCTTACTATTGAAAACATCAAGCTACTCCCTAAAACTCGTTATCTTTAATCATTGATCGTCATTGACTCATAAAAGTACGAAAACACCCATACCTTAACAGAATATTCTTGCAACGGCAATTGTGAGGATAAAAAAAAAAGGTTGATGTGTGACTATTTATTGAAAAATGATAAAAGTTGTTGATGTATAACTAGTTATTTAAAAATAAATTAAAAACTAAAGTGTTGAAATGACTTAATGGGCCTAAATAAATTGATAGTTTTTCTAAATTAGACATTTTAGTTAAATAAATTACAAAATATGCCATCATATATAAATTATGATAATGCCATCTTCATCTTCTTCTTTCATTTCTCTTCGCCTTTTCTTTCATTTTTTTCTCATCCTTACTCTCTTTTTTTTTTCCTTTCATTAGTTTTTTCCTCATCCTTACGCCTTCTTCATTTTTTCTTCTCTTTCATGTACATGACTCCAGTAACTTTTTTTCTTTCCTTTTATTTTTTTTCATCCTTACTCCTTTTCGTTTCATTAGTTTTTTTCTCATCCTCACTTCTTTTTCGTCTTTTTCTTCATTTTTTTCTTTCATGTACATGACTCTAGTAGCATTTTTTTTCCTTTCCTTTCATTTTTCTCATCCTTACTCCTTTCATTTGTTTGGTGAAACTCCAGTAGCAATTTCTTTTGTTCCTTGATTTTCCTTTTTTTTATATCTATATTTTCTTTAAATACCTTTACAGAATGAAAAAAGAATAATAATGAATAATAATGATAATAATAAAGAGGCAGACTTCTAAACTCCACGAATTTTACAATAATAATGATATTTGGGATTACTTAATTTTAGATTATAAATATTCTTTAATCTTGAACTAACCATATTATTAATAATAGAATGAATTTATTTTATTATTGTTTATCATTTTCAGTTTGGTGAATAAGCAAAGGATTTGAAGAGTTTTGGGTTGTGTGCAATGACAATGATTTTGGTGAGAAGGGTTTTGAAACTTTAGATTAAGTTTGTGGTTGCATTTTTCTTTTGATCTTTGATTTTTTTTCATTCATATATTTTTTTTAAATATCTTTGCAAAAGGAAAAAGAATAATAATGATTATAATAATAAATATAAAAATGTAAAATATTATTATTTTACCATTTATAACTTTAAATTAATTTCTTTAATTATTTTTAAAATAAATTTTTTTAATACAAAAAATTAAAATTTAATCAGTTCAAATAAAATTAGACATATAGGTGCAAAATGAAATTATTTTAAAATATTAGGGAGGCATATCATAAATATTTAAAATATTTGTGTGTGTTTTGAAAAACTTAGAAAGATTTGGGCCCATAAACATTAATCCACATCAAGATTTGACTTTTTTCTGTTTTTTAACTGTTAGAGGAATGCACTGTTTTACCATTTTAGCCATTAAAAGTAGTAGGCAGATAACAATTGTTTAGGGGTAACTTGATGTTTTCGTTAGTAAGGGAGACAATTTGAAAATTGTCACTTCGCGAGGAGGTGGGCTAAAATTTACCCTAATGAAAATAAGAAATCAGTAAGCGACCATGGTGAAACCCAAAATAATCTTCTAAATAGGTAGACAATGCTCTTTTTCACTAATTATAATAATTTCCATGTCAATATCTCTCTATCCTGAAGTAATCATACCATTTAGGGTGTGTTTGGAGTAAGATACTGTATTTTTTAAACTGTTGCTGCTGTGGAGTAGAACTGAAAAAAAAAGCTGCTGAGCTATAAAAAAACCAACTGCAAGGTGTTATCAAACACCTTGGCACTTGGCAGTTGGGCTGCTCCCAAATGTACCCTTAGTGTCGAAAGGGTAGTCTCGAAAGGGTAGTGTCATGCACGACTTAGAAAAAAAAAAGCCAAACATGACTAATTACAAAAGCAACAGCCAACTGCCTGCTTTATGATTTCACCTACCTGTTTCACTTGTATTTGTGAGTCAGTGGCCATATATATATATATATACCAGATAGACATGATTCGTGGAGGCGTATGTGAATTCTTTGAATCAAATATTAGTCTTTAGTTTAAACGATTCGTGGATTGTTTGGTATGCTATTGCTTTAAGTTGTTACTGGAAGGATCGCGGTTGGTTCTTTTTAAAAATAATTAAATCGGTACATGGCGTTGTTCCCCAAGTGATGCAAAACTTAATCTGCCTTTGGATCCAGATCTGACATAGAACAGATCAATAACCCGCATACTCAGTTTTCCAGCCGATATACCAGTTTAATTTGATCTCTTACCAGATAATTATTAGATTCTTTGTACGTGGTTAGTCAAGTTTTATATGTATTTTGTTACCAAATATAAATTAGGTTTTTTAAGCAAGCCTAGCAACAAGGGTTATGCAGAAATAAACATGCATTAAGGATGGTTGCTAAACATACACAGTACCAGATCTGGTTCCCAGAACTGGTGCTCTGATTGAGGAGGGAGAAAAGAAAGAGTACAACTGAGGATTGAGATCTGGTCTCGTTGCCTCAGAGGAACATAGCAGTTGTATGGCAGATCTGATACCGATCAGTCTGCTAAAGATGCTTTAAAGATAAGAACTTAAAATTAAAGTGCAGAAAATAAATTGCGAAAAATTAAAGTGCAGAAACTTTAAACATACATGAAATGCTTTAAATAAAATTTACAATAAATGAAAATGCTCACATTGAAAGGATGCTTAGATCCTGATAAGCTTTTTAGAAAATTAGAAAGAAGGAGAAGAAGAAAAAGAAGAGAATGGTTTTTTCAGGGGAAATCTGAAGTCAAGAATAAATTCCGTTTTTGAACTTCAATTCATTTTTCCCAAACCAGAGAGAGTAGAGAGCGAGAGAGAGAGTGAAAGAGAGAAGGAGAACTTTAGAAATGAAAAACCTGAGGAGTCTGAGTCTTCCTCTCGGTTTTTATACAAAATAAATTTTTTAACTGTAGACTATAGCGGGGCTTTAGTATACAGTAACCTTTGGAAGTCTGCACTGTAGACTGTAGCGGAGTTTCAGTGTACAGTAATCTTTGGAAATTTGCACTGTAGACTGTAGCGGAGTTTCAGTGTACAGTAATCTTTGGAAATACATGAATAATGCGGGTGAAGAGACATGTGCGCTCTCACTTGTGTCCAGGGGACCACCCGGTGGAATACAAGAGAAATACAAATAAATACAAGAAAAATACAGATAATAATAATTTTTTTTAAGTAAAATTCTCAAATATTATTTACAATGCTTTATTGGAGAGAAAATTCTGAAACAGTCGTCTTCATTTTCATCTCCAAGAGAAATGAACGGCTCTTCATCTTCTTCTTCATCTTCAGAGGTGTCTGCCACTGAGGACTTTGATCTTGAGGTGAGGAGCTGCTCCATAACTTTAAAGTATTCTTCCTCTGTTTTGGCACTGGCCAGAAGAGATTGGGCTTTGGATTTTTGGGTGAGGAAGGTAGATTGGGCTTTGGATGCTTGAAGAGTAGGCTGTAGAAAACCTTTGGCAGAAAGCCAATTTTGGATCATGGTAGTAGTTAATTTAGATTGTTCATCAAATTTTGACCACCATTTTACTCTGAAGGTTCTTTGTAAAATCAATTGGGCATCATGTGGGTGGAGACGAAGGTTCCACAACCATACCCAGGGGAGAAAGAAATTTGAGCAGAAGCAGAGAAAAAGAGGGAATCGTTTCTTAGATTCTGTGGGCTTGTAATGGGCTTTAAACAGGTTGAGGCACTGAAGTGCATTGGGGGTGAGTATTTCAGGGCATGGGCCGAAATAAGACCACCAGTTTTGGAACCAATTTGGAAGGCTTTGAACGATTATTTTTGAATTAAAGAAAAATAACCATGAATGGGTTCTTTTTGGGTTTTGGATAAAAAATGTGTTATACCAAACCTGTTGGTAGTCCCAATAAGAATAAGACAGGCAATGAGGTAAACGCATTTGGAAGTTTGCAGGAAAAGGCTTTAATTTATGGAGTTGGTCACCCCATTGTTTTGGACTTAAAACCTTTAGAATAGTGGCTGTGGAGTAGGCTGNTGGGGCTTTGTAAGATCCCATGGTTTGAAAAACCAATTTGGAGGGAAAAACTGTGAAATGATTTGAAAAGGATCAGAATGGTAAAATCCATCTTCCATGGTCAAAATATTTTGAAAATGGGTTTTATCAAACCAATCCGAGGATTTCTTTGTAAGCGTTGGTTGTGAAAGCACAATTTGGGATTGTGAGCTTTTACTGGAAACAATGACATTTTGTTTAGATGCAATGTTCTGAACATCTTTTTCTAAGACATGTTTTGCAGCCTTACAATCAATTCTAAGTAAAAAATTTTGATTTAATAAATCACTTTGGAATTTAGATATGCATAAAGCAATAGATAAAATTTCTTTTTTAATAGTAGAATAATTTTTCTGGCAATCATTCCAATGTGCAGAAACATATTGTACTATTTGTTCTTTATTATTCTCAATTTGTTTTAAAATACCACCATAACCTAAGTCAGATGCATCTGTCTCGACTACCTTAGGTAATGTAGGGTTTGTAAGAAACAAACAAGGTATGCTCTTAACAGATTGTTTTATTAACCTAACAGCTTTAGTATGCTCATCTGTCCATGCAACAAGATTTTTTTTTTATCTATCATGCAGGGGCTTTGAAATCCTATTGATATTGGGACAAAAATCTACAACGTAATTTAAACTGCCAAGAAATCTTTGCAACTGAGTTTTATCAAGAATTTTGTCAGGAAATTTATCAGTAAATGCAAGAGATCTCTCAATGGGAGTAATTGTTCCTTTAGAAATGTAATGTCCAAGGAACCGGACTTTAGTTTGAAACAAAGATACTTTAGAAGAAGAAATGGCTAATCCAGCTTTTCTAGTTGCGTAATAAAAAGTCTTTAAATGTTTAAAATGTTGATCAATTGTGTTTGAAAAGATCAAAACATCATCAATATAAACTATGCAAAATTCTGAATAAGGATTATAGATGTCATTCATAATTCTTTGAAATTCAGAAGGTGCATTCTTTAAACCAAATGGCATAACAGTCCACTCATACTGTCCAAATGGAACAGTAAAAGCAGTTTTATACCGATCTTTTGGATGAATTTGAATTTGCCAAAAACCCGATTTCATATCAAATTTGGAAAATATGAATGCAGAATGGAGTTTTTGGAGCAAATCTTTTTTGTTAGGAATAGGGTACCTAATCCATCTCAAAGCTTTATTTAGGGGTTTGTAATTTATCACCAATCTTGGTGTTCCTCTTTCAATTTCAGAATTTTTATTAACATAAAAAGCAGCACAAGACCACGGGGATCTTGATTTTACAATTAATCCTTTAGATTCTAAGTCTTTAATCTCATTCCTACAGTGTTGTTCTAGGTCCATATTCATCTGAATGGGCCGGGCTTTTGTAGGAATTTGTTTTTCGTCAAAAGAGGCTTCATAAGGCAAATCAACCAGATGTTGTTTTCTTTCCCAGAAAGCAGAGGGTAAATTTGCACAAATTTCTTTTTCAATTAAGGCTTTATAGTCTGAAATTTTTCTTTTGATAAAATCATTATTTAATTGTTTCTCAATTCTTTGTAGATTTAAATCCTTCTGTAAACAAATTAAATCATTTTGTTTTGTTTTAATTAAAACATTGATTTGGTTTTGATAAACAGAAGTGGCTTTAATGATATTCAAATTTCTTGTTTTTGGCTTTTCAATAAAAGGAAAAACAAGTTTTTTATTTTGAGCTTTAAATGATATACTATTATAATTAACAGTATAAGGAGTTATAAGATTTATAAAGGGGGTTCCTAAGATGACAGCATGATGTATATCATTTGTCAAAATAAAAGAAGTTTTAAATTCAAAATCATCATTTAAAACTGAAGCATCAACTTTAGATGTAATTCGTAATTTTGAATTATTGGCGGCAGAAAGCCTTTCTTTAGTTTTTTCATGAAATCTCTTTGGAACTATAATTTCTTGAATACAATTTAAATCGGCACCAGTATCAAATAAAGCAATGGTGTCAATTTGAAAATCTTTGGAAAAGACTAATGAAACTTTAATCAAATACTTTCTTGTAGTGATTTGTTTTAAAGCAAAAAGAAAATCATGAGGCAAAGACTCAATATTTTCAAGATTTTGATCACCATCATCGGAATTTGATTCTTTATCCGAATGTTGTTCCAATTGTTTTTGTAACAATATCTGGATAGTTTCAGAATCAGTTTTTTGCTTTTCTTTTAAAATCTTAAAGTCAAGTTTAATATCTTTAATTTCCTTTTGAAGATCTTGAATAGAAGGAACTGACTTTGTAGTCTTTTTCTTTGAAAGAATATCAGTAAGATCATAAGCATACTTTTTGACAATGGGAACTTTAGAAGGCTCAGGTTTATCCTTTTGCTCAAGAGTTTTTAGAAGTTTATCTAAATACTCTTTTTGCAAAGTAGGATCAGAAATGTGTTTGACTATTTCAAGAAATGTTTCTTGTTCTTTAGTCAAAACGTTGACTTTCTTTAGATAAGATTCTATGTCAGAATCACTGTCAGATGATTCAGAGGTTTCAGAGTCTATTAACTCATCAACATGGAGAGGATCACAGTCTTCAGACATAAAAGGTTCTGGATAAGAAGATTCAACAAGAAGAGGAGCAATTTGGGAAAGAATTTCTTCATCAAGTCCTAACTCATGAAGTTTTCTGCTCATTCTACAAAAATTTACAGTATGACCTTTCTTTCCACATTTGAAGCAGGAGGCTTCTTTATAATTGAAAGGAGTTTTTGAAATGGCTTTCGAAGGTTTGGAAGACCTCCTTTTGGAGAAATGGGGCTTTTTATAAGACCTCGAGGGTTTCTTATAAAGATGTTCTCTAAATTCTTTGGAAGGGGATTTATACTTTTTGTAATATTTTTTGTAAGTCTTTGAAGAACACTTACCATTACAATCTTTAGAAGTAGGAGCCTTAAAAGGATTGTAGTTAAATTGCTTAATAAAACTTCCTAATTCTTGCTTAGATTTTCTAAGCTCCCATTTTAGGCGTTTTTGTAATTTAAGATCCTGACAAATCTTTAAACCTTCTTTATTGACAAAACTGACTAACTCTCCATAAGTAAGGTCTTCGTAAGGAATACGATTATTATGGAGGGCTTTAATGGAGTTTCTAACCTTTTCTCCTAAAAGAGTGGGCAATCCTGCAAGAAATTTTTCTTTCCAGGTTACATGATTTACATCATCTCTTATAAAAAGTATGGTGAAAAAGGTGGATTTATAGCTTTGGAATTCGCTGAGTTTTCTACATCTGAGATTATGTAAAAGCTCAACATTTTTATCTCTTAGGTGAGAAGGATCACCTATGAAATGGAGAGAAATAGTAAGGATAAGAGTTGTAACAGCATCTTGTATTGTGTTGTTAAACTCATCGAGAATAGGTAGACCATCTTGGTCTGTCTGAACGGCATTTAAAATGTCAAGCTGTTGCTGGTCAATGAGAAGATGATCCCACCATCCTTTAAGTTGACCGATAAAGCCAGCAATAAGGATTTCAGCAATAGCTTTATCAGAGGTTCCAGATTGAGTTTTATAGGCATTGGCTGCCATGGTCATTTGTTGTAATAGACTAAGTACATTGTACTCAGACATTCCATCTATGTTCCATTCATAGACAGAAGATGCGTTAAACCGAGATTGGTTTATTGCACTAGGTCTATTATCAAGGGCTAAGTCTGGAGGAGAATGAGAAGTAGCAGGAAGTGCTAATTCCCAATGGATTTTATTCGCTTTGGGACTTGGCTCAGGCTCTTCTTGAAATGCTTCTATATCAGAAGATGCTATAAAAGACTGGTCCTGATCCAATACACCAATCTTACTGCTAGACAAAAGGGTACTAGAAAAAGCAACAGAAGACTGGTCATGATCTAATACTCCAATCTTACCACTAGATTGAGGAGTATCAGGAGCAATTTCAACCTTTTTAGAAAACGAAGAAGTAGATTCTATCTTTTCTAATTGCTCACGAATGGCTTTAACAAAATCGGATTTGGAATCTTGAACAAGCTTTTGACTTGTTTTAGATACTTGAAAAGGTTTAAAAATTGGTGCTTTGAGCTTTTTATCCATTTCAGGCTTCAATGGAACATGAGTAGAAATAGGAGAAACGGTGATTGTTGACTTTTGAAATTGATTTTCAATACGGGTCAACTGCTTTCCTATTGTATTTAGATTAGCATTACAGAAATTATTCTACTGTATTATAGTATCTAAATCTTTATTGGGGTCATCATGTCTATGGATTTTTTACGGAGAGGCTTTGACTTGAACATGAGGCTCACCATGATTAATGGTTACACTCCTCAAAGGAGGATGTTCTGACTCTATAGTTCTATCACTATCAGAAAGACTCCATTCAGGGATTTTCTTCCTAGTAGCAATAGGGTTTGACTCTTTAAAAGGGTAGGAGATGTTGTCAGAAGCATATATTTCAAACCAATCGAAAAATAAAATACGAACTTTATGTAGATGAACAAACGCATAATAAAATTCTTGGATTTGTTTTCTTTGGTTTAGAAAATGTTTAAAAAACCAAAGTCTCTTTTCTTTATTTAAATCAGAATAGAAATCTTTATGTAACATAGTTTTATCCAATTCGAAGTCCTTTTCTAGGACACCTGTTACATTTTTTGTGACTGCAGAAAACGTTGGAGATGTTGGAGGAGAAGGTTCTTTCTCTTCCTTGCCTTGTNTACTCAAGCAAGGGAGTTGATCTCAAATATGGCTGCCAATGCACAACAATTTGGCAGCAGGCAAGATCCCACTTCAAGGAAGGTGAATGAGGTAAATATTTCTTTTGTTGAACAATGTTTAGATAAACTTACTTCTCTTGTGGAAAAGTTTATTGTAGGTAATGTACAACAGGTGAAGACTTGTGGCATTTGTTATAATATGGGTCTGTCTCTTATACACATCTCAACTTTGTATTTGGCTCAAGGTGTTTTGGAATTACTGGTTCAGTGGCTCCATATTTATATATATATATATATATAAATATATATATATATATATAAATATATATATAAATATATATATAATTAGAAGGAATTAAAAGCAGCTCTCATTTTGTTCATCTGTTTTCGAAGTGAGGCAAAGAAGGAAAAAAAGAAAAACTGAGAGAAATGGAAGAGAAAAGACTCTTAACCACCTAAGAGCCATAATCCCCATCAGACAACCTAAGCTTAAAACCATCTATAAGTCCTCTGAAATCACTGTCTAGTCCATCTCCTCTAGTTCAAAAGAAACATACCTTCCCATAATCTCTACAAATGAGGTTACAAGGTATAAGTTACAGGGATACAAGGGATTACACCTTGGAGCAATCCAGATAGAAATACAACCTCTATTCTTAGCTGGAAAAGATATTACATGCTTCATTGCCATCCTCGACACCAGGTGGCAAACTTTCGAAAATGCCTTGATTATTGCTGTCGAAGCATGACTCAACCAAGGTCATGTTGTACTCCAAGTTGAACCAAATTTCACCCTTAACCTACACAAGCCATCCCTCACAGATGCTATTAAGGTATTAATTCAGGTTAATGGTTTAACCATGAAACCTGATGAATCTGCCTTGGCAATTCACCACACAATGACCTATAAAGTCCAAACCCATTTGTTCTCTATGAGCAGCTCTGACAGACCTATTACCAGATTTCTTGCTGGTGATGGCAGAGTCTTTCAACCCAGGACCTATAGGCAAAACCAACTCATTTTTCCACCACAATGGATCAATGAGTATAAAAAGAACAACAGACCTCAACAAATCCATGAGGTTCCTAAGATAAGCAGGTTGTAAGAATGTAGGGTATCAGTTTCTTTTCCTACAGAGACCAAAGCCCTCTACCCGTGTGAAAAATGCCAGCTCGAAGGAAAGCACCCCTCCTTGTACACACACATGCCAAGAAGGACAACCTCTTGCAGAATCATGGGTCCAGTCAACATGATCACCACTCCAGACCTTGATAATGAATTTGTCAGGGATATTCCTGGAGGTATGTATACTGCCAAATGGGTGATACAGAAAACCAACCCAACAGAATTTGGCCCAATTAAAAAAGCAGGAAACTGGTCAAACATCAATGCTGTAGAACAAAACCAGGTGCTAAGAGATATCATGGTTACCCAACAGTAAATTCTTGCTGACTTAGCTGTTATCCGAAAACAACTAAAGAAAACCAGGAAACAACATAAGATGACCACTCAACAGTTTTCTCAACTGCATGATAATGCTTCCAGGTTTGTCAATATGATTGTTATGACTGGAGCTGCAGATGAAGATGAAATGGAAAGAAGAAGGGAAAGCTATCACAAGAAGAAAGTGTCCAGACACTGGAAAAGCAAACCTACTCAGAGCCGTATTTCCCAAAAGGAAACCCCTGGGTGAGCAACAATATTATGCTCTGTGGTTGCCAAAATACTTCGGATCCTCCACATCAGAAAGTTGTTGGATACTGATCTACCTGTCTAAATTTTCTATACTTAATGGATGAGGTGTACAAATCCATCTCAGAAAGTAGCTCTTACTGTTCTTATTGATACTGGAGCAATGTGCTCGTTCATCCAAGAGGCTTGTGTTCCAAAGAACTTTTATGTCCCTAACAAATAAGAAATAAAAAGAAAGGAAAGAAAGGCAGAGTGAAGGAAAAGAAAAATAAATAATTAAGTTACGAGAATTGAAATTGGATAGTTAGAATTATATCCATTGGATTAGTGGGTAATAGATTTATGAAATTTAAGTAGTTATGATTTAATTTACCTCCTAGTATAAGTTTTATATCAGTTCTAGCTGTTAATTTTTTAACCTTTATTCTAGAAGAAATTCACAAGTCCAAAGAGCCACAACAGCCCAAATGAACCCTGGAGTGAAACATGATCTGTGAGTGGATACTATTATTACTATTATGTACTCCGTAAAGTATTTATGTTTAATATTATGTTATGATTATTTGTACACATATTATATGCTTGATTGAGTCATGAGATGCGATTGTCAATCACCATATATGTACCCTTCCCCATAGACTCTGCGCATGCGTATTGAGAGTTAGGTTATTCTACCCCGTGCGAAGTAGTTAAATTCCGACAGGTATTAAGAGGTTTTTCGCCACTCTACTCGTGCGATGATGATCCCGGCGAGTATTGAGAGTTATTGCCCCTGCACTACTAGAAAAACGCTAAATAATGACAGAAATTTAATGACGTATATCGTTGTGTCATGAATGTATCATGAAAATATGATTGATTCATGACATATGAATATATGTCACGAATCTATGACATATTCATGACTTATAATTTAACCGTCGTAAATAAATGATATATATAAGTCATGCTTAAGTTTGTGAACTTCCAAGATTTTAAACGGTGCCGTTTAAATTAACGACACCGTTTTGTAAAGCTTAATACATATCAACACTTTAGTCAAAGTGTTGAATATATATATATTCATGAATTAAATTTGTGCCATGAGTTCTAATTACTAGTCTGTAGGATATGCCTCAGATCCAACATATAGGTCGAGGTGGGTCATATTGGCATCATATAAAACAACCAAATCCACTAGTTAGGAATTTTCTGCAAAAAATTAAATATCAAAGCTAACATTCAAAACATGTTGCTAACTATATATATACTCATAGATACACAGAAATGTTGACATGTCTATGGTAGAGTTTAGAGCCTTATTGGTCTAAGATTCAAAAATCTAGAAAAGAAGTTGAATAGTATGTAAAAATCTGAGGATGGAATTGAAGCAATCATGAAATTCGGTGTCAATGATACCAGTAGCATTCCTGGATAATTGTAAAACATCATTGTACAAAACATCACATAGAAAATCCAGAAAACCTTATATGCTGAACCATAATATCCGATCATTGCATAATCGACGATCATATATGCAAGTGCTTGAATAATTAAATAATTAAACCAGTATGCATATCTAAAGAAGAAAAATTATCACAAAAAAAAACATTACAAGATCACAAAGCCAATATAAAGAATGAAGTAAAGTTGTGATTTCTTGAACACAAAGACAATGTAAAGTATAAAATAAAGTGCATATGTACCTGTGCATGGGTATAAGCCCATGAAGAGTACATCCTTGCAAATCTTTCACGATGCATAATAGTTTTCTCCCTTGCAACGTTTGGCATAACTAATGAACGGTTATCCCCAAGAATACCACAATCAAGTATAGTGAACACTATACCGAATAAATCTTGCTAGTTATCTCCAGCAGATTTAAGGGCAAATAAACAAATGTTAGGTCCTTTCAAACTACAATAATAATTTCATCTTACTAAGCCTCTACTTGGTATAGATTTTCAAATAGAGATAATTTAAATAGAGCTTTATCAATAGAGTTTCTACAAGTAGAGATTTTATCAAAATAATTTTAGTTGTTTGAATGTCAACAAAAGCTTTTATTAAAAACTAAAAAATTACTTTAATAGCCGAGTTTTTTAAAGTTATATTACGAAAGAAATGAAATAAAATTATCAAATGAGTATGAAATATCTTTGACATTTTAATATTTTGAAAAAGCTTTTTAACCCTTACTCCTAAGACCCCAAAATTTGAGTTTTATTAGTAGAAGTAAAATAACTTATTTAATCTTCAAAATTTCTACTTAAAAAATAACCTAACAATAACAAAATTTTTGAAAAGAGTTTATGGATTAAATAAGCACTTATAATTATTAAATAAGTTAAAACGAATGAAAATAGAGCACATGTGTTAATGATCATTAGTTAATCAAAAGTAATTTTAGATTCATTTTAAAATCAATGTGATGGGACACAAACAATACATAGATTTGTGAACCAAAAAACTTCCAATTAATATATCTATCTTTCAATTAAGGTCAGATAAAAGAGCTACAAAGTTAAAGGATAACCTGCTGATCAAAAGTGCTTAACAAACCTTGACAAGGAGCAAGGTCTACCATAAAGTTGGAAAAAACCAAAACGCAAATAACCCCTTGCACTATTTAATAGAAAATAGTTATTTTTTACTTGATAAATATAATTTTAGCAATGCACTTACATTTTCTGTCCTTGGTCGCAAAAGAGTACACCAAGAAGTAAGGATGATGTAGTCATGTGCATGACATGCGTTCAATTGTATGAAGGGCTTCTCTAGTAAGACAAGTGTAGTTTCCATAACCAAGATTTAAATTGCCCCCAAGCATTGTGTGAAAAGCGAGTTAGAAAATGCATATCTCTTGAACCATGAGGTAAAGTATTCAATATATTGCTTTACAAGCTCTTTGTTGTTCCTACAAGCAGCTCAATATCATGAAATGCAAGAGATCATAAGTGACTGTCATCCAAGTATAGTAATAGTGACAGAAGCAAGGAAATTATACTATAAGTAAATTATAGAATTCTGACATTGAATATCCTTAGGGTTGTCTATTGATTAGGGAAATAACCAACGGTCGTACCTTGGTTATCGACTAGTTAATGAGAGATTGGTTATTAGAGGGTCTCAGTAGCTATAACCGGTCTATTCATAAGTAGTAATAATTTATATTTGAATCAATGATCAGTAGTCGAATTAAGCTGAGTTAATTCTTTCAACCAGAGCTTTCTCCAAGCTGAATTACAACTTTAATTTGCATTCTTGTTATTTTAATTTGACTTTTATTATTGTCAACAATTCTCCCATTTTACGTTTTACATTTTAAAAGGATTTAAATAATTACCGATCTCTGTGGACACGACCCTGCTCAATCACTATACACAATTTATTTAGAGTAGGTATTTATTTTTGCTGACTTCGACAACCATCAAATTTTGGCGCCGTTACCGAGGATTGGTGTCGTTTATTTAATCATTTTTACGTTTTACTTGGTGTATGGTTCGTTCTTCTCGTACAGGTACACTTTTGTTTGATCCTAAAATTTAGAAGACAGCTTGCCAGCTGAGACGCAGACGAAGCGAGCTAAGCAACGATCCTCGTTGCGTTTGCTTTCTGAAATAGATACGGTGCCTGATTTGGTTGAATCATCTAGCGATTCAGAAGAACAAGTGATGGATAGAGCTGTACCTATAGAAAGAACTCTTAGAGAGTTAGCTGAACCAGACTTGAATAAGCAACCATTCTGCATTCAATATATAGACTTGGAGGTAAATTTTGAATTAAAGTCTGGTCTTATTCATTTATTACCCAAGTTTCATGGTTTTGCAGGTGAAGATCCTCATAAACATCTCAAGGAGTTTCATGTTGTATGTTCAAGTATGAGACCACAAGGCGTGACTGAAGAGCAGATTAAGCTACGTGCTTTTCCGTTCTGTTTAGATGGGCTAGCTAAAGATTAGTTGTACTATTTGCCTCTTGGATCGATTACAACGTGGAATGGTTTGAAGAAGCAGTTCCTCGAGAAGTACTTTCCTGCTTCAAGAGCTGCCAATATTAGAAAAGACATTTGTGGGATCAGACAACTTCTTGGGGAGACTTTGTATGAGTATTGAGAGCGATTCAAACAATTGTGTGCCAGCTGTCCTCAGTATCAGATTTCTAATAAACTTCTTATTCAGTATTTTTACGAATGACTGTCATTGATGGATATGAGTATGATAGATGCTGCTAGTGGAGGTGTGTTGGTGAACAAAACCCCTACTCAAGCAAGGGAGTTGATCTCAAATATGGCTGCCAATGCACAACAATTTGGCAGCAGGCAAGATCCCACTTCAAGGAAGGTGAATGAGGTAAATATTTCTTTTGTTGAACAATGTTTAGATAAACTTACTTCTCTTGTGGAAAAGTTTATTGTAGGTAATGTACAACAGGTGAAGACTTGTGGCATTTGTTATAATATGGGTCATTCAACTGATATGTGTCCTACACTTCAATAAGAATCCGTAAAACAAGCCAATGCAATTGGAGGATTTCCAGGCATGCCTCAAAGGAGGTATGATCCTTATGCACAAACATATAATCTGGGATGGAATGATCATCCCAACTTCAGCTATGGAGTTAGGCCGTCAGAATTCCCACAACGATACTCACCAAGACAACCACCACCTCCACAGTCAAACTTCAAGTTAGGTATATCTTTTGAAGAATTTGTTAAATCACTTGCGACTAACACTCAACAATTTCAGTAGGCAACTACAACAAGCATTCAGAATTTGGAGAGCCAAATGAGTCAATTGGCGACTACAATGAGCCGTCTAGAGTCTAAAGTATTAGAGAGATTACCTTCACAATCTGAAGTGAATCCAAAGAAAAATGTTAGTGCTGTCATCCTTAGAGGTGGGAAGGAGTTGCAAGAGCCTAGTAAGACAGTGACAAAGCATGTAGAAGATGAGCTTGAGAAGAATGAATTGATGTTTAGATCTCAAGATGCGCAACCCACCAGAGTGAAACCCCTACCTGTGGTGATACCTCCTTCTTTTTCAAGCCGATTTGCAAAATCCAAGAGGAGGAACAAGATAATGATATCCTTGAGACATTTCGCAAGATTGAGGTAAATATTCCTTTAGTAGATGCTATAAAACAAATACCTCGATATGCTAAAGTCCTTAAGGAACTGTGCACCTCTAAGAGAAAATTAAGAGGAGATGAAAAAGTTCACATGGGGCAGAATTTTTCAGCAGTTCTCCAAAAGAAACTACGTCCTAAGTGTAAGGATTCAGGTATGTTTACTATCCCTTGTAAAATTGGTAGTGTTAGAGTTGAAAAGGCTATGTTAGGTCTTGGAGCTTCTATTAATGTCATGCCTCGTTCCATTTATTCATCTTTGAATGTTGGTCCTTTAAAAGAAACTAGCGTGATAATTCAACTAGCTGATAGGTCTAATTCATATCCTGATGGGGTATTAGAAGATGTCTTAGTACAAGTCAATGAGTTAGTTTTTCCTGCTGATTTTTATGTACTTGATATGGAACAGGATAACTCCTCTAATTCTGTCTCAATTTTGCTAGGAAGACCTTTTCTTAAGACTGCTAGGACTAAAATAGATGTACATAAAGGGACTCTCACTATGGAGTTTGATGGAGAGGTTATAGAATTCAATATGAATGATGCCATGAAATATCCTAGTGAGGAACATTCGGTATTTTCTGTGGATGTTATTAACCCTTTAGTGCAGGAAGTTTTTTACAAAGAAAAGATGAAGACATTTCATGACAGAATGATTTTGAGAAAAGAGTCCTTTGTTGGTCAAAAAGTTCTTCTTTTTCATTCTAAGCTTAAACATTTTCTTGGTAAATTACGTTCTTGCTGGGTTGGACCTTTTATTGTTACTAATGTTTTTCCTCATGGTGCAGTTGAGATTCGGAGTCCGACCTCTGACAAAGTTTTTAAGGTTAATGGTCATCACTTAAAACCTTTTTATGAAGGTTTTTCGGTGAATATTGTGGAGGATGTGGCTCTCAAGAGTCACATTTATGAAGATTGATGCATGAATGTGTCTAGCCAAAAACATAAAACAAAGGCGCTTTTTGGGAGGCAACCCAAAGGATTTATTTATTTTGATTTTTGTTATATCTTTTGTTTTTAATTTTGATTCAGATTGTTTAAATAATGTTTTTGCTTATTTTGGCCAGAAGAAAATTTTTGGTAAGACGTGCCCACGTTTTAACTAATAAGTACTTCTGTGATTTTAAAGTAAAATGGTTTTAAGGCGTGCCCACGTGCTTATTAAAAAAGTACTTCTGAAATTTTTAGTGTCTCAAGTGATTCATCACTAAAAAAAATTATTATTTTATTTATTATTATTTTTTGAAAAAAAATTAAAAAAAAGAAAAAAATTCACTGCTCACAAAATCCCTAATTCTCCAGAATTTGTTTTCTTCTCCAGCCGCTTGCAGCGCACCAGCAGAAAACCAGCCCGCGTGAACTAGCAAGCATCTCCTGCAGCAACCAGCCGCGCGCACGCAATAGTAGCATCGAGCACCATCCGCGCAACGTCATTACGCATTTCAGCATCTCGCACGCGCACCTAGCTCTACCCCGCGTCTCGCAGCACCAACGTCACCACCGTAAGAACCAGCATCCCACACGCAGCTCCGTGCCGCAATCAATCGTGCAATATCCCGCATACAAGCAGCCCGTGCGCAGTTTCATCAGCGACCATCAAGCACCAGCACGCGCGCGCAAGCAACCAGCGTCAGCCCAGCAGCGTGCATCTGCATAATTTATTTAGAGTATGTATTTATTTTTGCTGGCTTCGACAACCATCAGCATTCAAAATTGCACACCAAGTAGCTATACTAATTGGTAATTCTTTGTTAGTTGAGATTGTATTTCGAAATTGTATAATAAGAATGGGTAATAACGACATGGTAGCGATTCTAATTTCGCTAGACATTCATAACTTCAATGCTATATTGAGGATGAGTTGGCTTGTGAACCATCATGCTATAGTAGACTATTTTTTAAAAGAGGTAAGTTTTAAGAAACCTGAAAAATTTAATTTCATTTTATGTAGAGATCGACAGATCTTTCCTTCTTCTATGATATCTGTTATTTCTACTAGGAAATTACTCATAAATAATTGTTTTGTTTACTTAGCTCATGTTATAGATAGCCAATTCAGTGATGTGAAGTTAAAAGATACTCTTGTAGTGAAAGAGTATCTTGATGTGTTTCATGACAATGTTTCTAAGTTGCCACCTGATAGAGATGTAGAGTTCACTACTGATTTGATTCAAGGCACAACTCTTATTTCTATGGCCTCATATAGAATGGCTCCATTAGAGCTATAAGAGTTGAAGGTATAGTTACAAGAATTAGTCAATAAGAACTTCATTAGACCTAGTTCATCTCTGTGGGGAGCACTAGTACTAATTGTGAAGAAGTTATTATTTTCCATCCATGTTTCTTTTCTTCATCACAATGTGGCAAGTTGCAGCCTTCAAGCAGGGCGATCCTGCTGCCCTGTAGGCTCTTAAGTCAATGATTTCTCATGACCCTCAAGGAATCCTAAACTCGTGGAATGATTCTCACCATTTCTGTGAATGGGAGCGCATTACATGCGGTCGCAAGCATAAAAAAGTCACAATCCTAGGCCTGATGTCAAAAGCCCTGAGTAGCTCGTTACCTTCTCACATTGGCAACCTCAGCCTCTTAAGAGAGATTAATCTTGAGAATAACACTATCCAAGGTGAAATCATTTCTAAATTCAGCGTTTGTTTAGGTTAAAAGCTCTGCTTCTTTTAAATAACTCCCTCGTTGGGAAAAATCCAGCCAACTTGTCTTATTATTGCAGACTCACAATACTAACCTTAGGATACAACAAGCTAATAGGAAGTATTCCATTAGAGTTCGTCTCTCTATACAAACTCAAAGGACTAGCTTTACACAAAAACAATCTGACAGGAACAATCCCTCATTTTCTCAGGAATATAACATCTCAGGAAATTGTGTCTCTATCTTATAATTCTTTCAGAGGAAATATTCCAGATTCATTGGGTCAATGGAAAGAGTTGAAATATCTTGCAATTGCCGGAAACAATCTCTCTAGTGCAATACCTTCTTTTATTTACAATTTTTCCCTCCTTGTCGTTTTCTCAATGTCGCAAAATCAAATTCATGGAAGCCTTCCACCAAGTTTAGGTCTTAATTTTCCTAATCTCATACTTTTCCAAACCAGCCAAAACTTCTTCAATAGATCCATTGCAATATCTCTATCCAATACTTCAAAACTGAAACATCTTCAAATTTTGAAAAATAATTTTTTCGGAAAATTGTTTGTCAATTTTGAAAGCATGAAGAATCATTTAGTCCTAAATTTAAGATTTAGTAATTTGGGAACTGGGGATTGTGATGAGAAGGGGTTTATGAATTATTTGGCCAACTGTACCGAATTGCAAGTTTTGAATTTAGGTAGAAATCGATTGAGAGAAACATTGCCTTATTCAATAACTAATTTGTTAAAGTCAACTTCAAATTTTGGTCCTTAAGTATAATCAGCTATATCGAAGCATCCCTTCAGGAATAAGTAAACTTTTTAGCTTATACTTATTAGGGATGTAGTAAAACCAACTGACAGGCACAATTCCTAGATAAATAGGTAAGCTTATAAACTTACAGGGTTTGGATTTTAGTGACGACCATTTCTTAAGGGAAATTCCTTCTACTTTGGGAAATCTATCGTCATTATTTCAAATTTTCTTAAACTATAACAATTCATCAGGAGTCATCATTTCTAGTCGAAACAATTTGCATACTTAGAAATGTTCCAAAATGACCTCGGTCGAACTATACCGAAGGCCATTTGAAATACAAGTAAGCAACCCAAGAGGGGGGGTGAATTGGGATTCTAAAAAAAATTATGCAATACAATTCGCTCAATAATTTAATCTATTGCCTTAATCAAATTGAAAACAATAAATTCAATCATGCACAATATTAAAAGAGTAAGGGAAGAGAAAACAAACACAATGATTTTTACGTGGTTCGGCAATCCCCGCCTACGTCCACGCCTCCAAGCTCACCGGGCTTGAGGATTTCACTAAGCTAGCCTCCCAAGGCTTCAAACGCTTACAATTGACTTCCAAGGTGTCAATGGACCTTTACAACAAGAGATTATCCCCAATCTCTTAACCCAAGTGTATCCCAACACTTACAATCACTCAAAGTAAAAGATTACAAATTGTTTTTCTCTCACACAATATTTAAGATTACAAATCAATGCCCAATGTGTGAATAGATGAAGAGAAAATGTGTTTAAAGCTCTATGAAGATTGTATTCTCGAATATAAGCTCAATGGTTGTGTTGTGATCAACCTTTGTTTGGATTTGAATGAGCTTATTTATAGTTGCAGCTGAAAACTAGCCGTTATAGACTGTCTGCACACTGTCGGATCGCCGTTAACTAGATATCGGATCGCCGTTTGACTGGTCAATATGACCGTTGGGGCTGATTTTCAAATTGTCGGATCGCCGTTATCTAGATGTCGGATCGCCGTTAGTGTCCAGAGACTAATCTTCAATTCTGTTAGATGTCGGCGAGCCGTTATCACGAAGTCGGATCGCCGTTAGTGTCCAGAGGCTGATCTTCAATTCTGCTAGATGTCGGCGAGCCGTTATCACGAAGTCGGATCGCCGTTAGTGTCCAGAGGCTGATCTTCAATTCTGCTCGATGTCGGCGAGCCGTTAACAAAATGTCGGATCGCCGTTTTCTACAGTGACTGCTACAGTGACTACTACAGTGCACTATTTTGTAAAATAATAGTTTGACCCTCAAACTTTATATAACTGTACTATGGCCCAAAACGGTATGAAACTTTGCAAATAAGTCCAATTTCAGAATTTCTAAATAATACTTTGTTAATCCCAAAACTTTCTGAAATTATGGTATAGCCAAAAATGCTATGACACTTTTCAAATAAGTCCTTCACCAAAATTTCAAGCAATACTTCTTTATTTCAAAGTTTTCAAAATTCTTTCAATTAAACCATAAACTTTAAAAAACAACCAATTTCAAAAAATCATTTTTCCATTAAATATGAAACATTTATAATGTGAAAATAATGATTTATTTAAAAAGAATAAAAACAATCAATTTCATAAAATCATTTTTCCATTAAATATAAAACCTTTAAAATGTGAAAATAATGATTTATTTAAGATGTATAAAAAATAATTTGATCTTAAAAGATTAATCATTCTTAATCTTGTTTGTTATCATCAAAATCAATATTATGGAAACATATATGTTAACAATCTCCCCCTTTTTGATGATGACAAACATTTCATGTATTTAAAGAATGATTCCACAAATTGCTCCCTCTAAATATAATCTTCTTTTACAATTTGCCAATTAGCTAAATTACCATATTTAAATACATGGATTTTTCTCCCCCTCATCATCAAAAAGAAAAAACTTAATTGGCAAAAAAAATAGCAATTTTTTTTTTTAAATTCGAAAACATGTATTCTTCTCCCCCTTCATCATAAAAAAGAAAACGTAAAGGAAAATAATAAGAGTAGGAAATTTGTTACCCATGTTGTCCGAATAGAAATTTCGACAAAATCTCCCCCTAACAACAAGCATCACCTCAAATACAAATTTAGTAATATTACTCATAAATTATCATCATATCTCAAAATCATCAAGTACTCACCATAATCACATATCATCAAAATCATCAAAAGAATATTCAAAGTGCATATTATTCTAAAACATATTATATGCTCCCCCTAAATATATGGCCAATTTAAAAAATTAACCAAAATGATATTATCCACAAACATGTCATATTTGTCTCCCCCTTCACAAAAAATAGATAGATGCAATCAAAACAAGAGCAAAAAAAAAATGTCAATAAAGATATTACCAATTTTGTGCGAGCAAAAATTTCGACATAGTCTCCCCTTAAAATGCACAAATCCTCAAATACACAACATAGTTAAAAACACTTCCATATAAGCTTAAACAATATCAACAACTCCATCAATTCATCAAGCAATATACATATAATCATCAATCATCAAATTCAATATGAATTCCCCCAACACTTATAACAATTATATCCGAGAATCCCATAATCATATATCAACCATTAAAAGAATGCTCAAAATGCATATTATTTCCCCCAATTTACATCATTAAAAAGATTTATTACTTTGTCTCCCCCTTTGGACAATAAAAATGTTCAAAAAGCATATTATCCAAAATAGAACAAGTAATAAGCTAAGCAAGGGAATGCAAAAGTCATAAGAGCATAATGGCAATATATAGATGATCAAAATCAACATATGCTTAAGAATCTCAAAGTAGATGTATTTCTCCCTTATATCTCATATCTCCCTCTTGATCATCAAAAAGTCAAGATAAGCACATTAGTTCCACATTATCCAAATATGAAACATCCAAATGATAATTAATTCAAACAAATAATTCATCCAACAAGCATACAATCATGAAGCATATAAGCATTCAAAACTTAATAAAATGCAGAAAGGTCAAATTCGGAATAAAAACTGTATTGATTGAGCCAGAAGTAACATGCAAGCTATATACCGTTGGAAAGATAATTAAGTTAGCTTTCCAATAAATTTTACAGAGCTGGATTTGGAGTTCTCTAGAAGGAGTTATGACCAATTCATTACAGCTTGTGCAGACTAGAGATTTTCACAATAATTAAACATATAAGCATTCAAAAGTGAATAAATCAAACACACCACTTAACTATCACGCTTAAACACTTCATAAACATTAACATCAAACAAATCCATCATGATGAGTTGATAAGCTATCATGATAAAACACTCAATGTTAAACACAATGATAATTCAATCATGTAAACATACAAGGATATTTTCGCAAATTCATTTATCATGATTCATTCAACAAAATTAATATGGCAAGAATTGTTACCAAAACAATTAAATCATCTTGCCTCATCTTTTTCTCCTAGATCATGCTCAAATGATTATCCTCACAAGCTTTCATCAAGGAACTTCTCCACCATTCCTTGATTGTGGTACCTACAAAACAAATTCAAGTTGTGTGCTTTGGTACCCAAATACTCTTGGGTCCTTGAACGTTAGATTTAGTTCCTTTTGGAACCCAAATACATTTGACTCCATAATATACATTTCTCTTAATAGGACAACCAAGCTTCATGTGACCGTTTTGATTACAATAATGACATACAACTTGATTGTTTGTGGAGGTATCCTTAACAAAATAATTCTTATAATATTTTTGTTTCAAGTAAGGCTTATACCCAAGTCCTCCTTTATCAAACACACATTTTTGTGAATTAAGCATGTTATCCAACATCTTTTGCCCATTTGTGAATTTTAAAACAATCTCATTCAACTCATTGCTCCTTTTCTTAAGTGTTTCATTTTCATTTATTAATTCATCAACATGTGATTTCTCATGCTCATGCTCATACGAATAACTTTGTTTACATGTGAATGATGCAATTTTATCATGCAACATTTTATTATCTAACTCTAGTCCTTTAATCTTTTCATTTAATGAATCATTGCATTTTTGTAAAGCATCCTTTTCATTTTTCAAGTCATCTACATATGATTCTAGATGCTCATGTGAAGTGTTAGGTTTCTCATTTGATAATGCAACTTTATCATGCAATGTTTTATTCTCTAATTCTAGGCATGTAATCTTTGCACTTAGAGATTCATTCTCATTTGTGAGCTTTACCATTTTCTTTTTAAGACATGCATTCTTTCTACCAATTTTTATCCAATTATCATGCAATTCTTTAAAAGCATCATATAATTCATCATAAGTAGAAAGATCATTTACCTCATCAAGTTCATCATCCGATTCATCTCCAATTGCCATGAGAGCTAGATTTGTCATTTCTTGATGTTCTTCTCCATCACTTGTTTCCTCATCGCTATCATCCCATGTGGCTACCATTGCTTTCTTCTTGAGTTTGTTGAGAAGAGGACATTCCGGTCGTATGTGTCCGGGCTTCTTGCATTCATAACAAGTAATTACTTCCTTCTTCTCCTTTCGGTTCTTGAGGTCTCTAGATTTTCTTCGCTCACCGGATTTCTTAAAAAGTTTTCTGAACCTCCTAGCCAGCATATCCATCTCCTCCTCATCCAGCTCGCTTTCCTCATCACTTTCATGTTTCAAGGCTTTGAGAGCAATGCTTTTCTTCTTCTCCTCATTGCCTCTTTCGGCTGCCAAGTCTTCCTCATAAGAAATAAGAGAACCAATTAAATCATCAATAGGTAATACATTTAAATCTTTGGCTTCCTCAATGGCAGTCCTTTTTGGTCTCCATTCCTTAGGTAGTGACCTAATGATTTTCTTAACTTTCTCACAATTTGAAAAGGTCTTTCCTAGGGCTCCTAGAGTGTTCACTATGTCCGTAAATCTAGTGTACATAGAATACACACTCTCATTTTGTTCCATTTGAAACAATTCATATTGTCGAGTGTACCTACTAATTTTAGACTCTTTCACTTGATTTGTGCCTTCATAAACAACTTCAAGTTTGTGCCAAATTTCATTAGCACTTTCACAACTAGATACTCTATGAAACTCTTTCTTATCTAGTGCACAAAATAAGGCATTCATAGCTTTGGAGTTTAGAGAGGCTTTTCTCTTTTCCAATTCATTCCATTCCCTTGAAGGTTTTGGAATATCTTCCCCGACTTCGTTTTTAGTCAAAGGCATAAATGGACCATCACAAACAATTTCCCAAATATTATAATCTAAAGCTTGTAAATAAATTCTCATCCTAGTTTTCCAATATGGGTAGTCATTACCGTCAAAGAACGGTGGTCTAATTGTGGATTGCCCTTCTCTAAAGGTTGAGTCATTTAGGGTTGCCATGGATCTTTTACTCTAGACGATTAAGTCTTAACAAGAGAACGAGGCTCTGATACCAATTGAAATACAAGTAAGCAACCCAAGAGGGGGGGTGAATTGGGATTCTAAAAAAAATTATGCAATACAATTCGCTCAACAATTTAATCTATTGCCTTAATCAAATTGAAAACAATAAATTCAATCATGCACAATATTAAAAGAGTAAGGGAAGAGAAAACAAACACAATGATTTTTACGTGGTTCGGCAATCCCCGCCTACGTCCACGCCTCCAAGCTCACCGGGCTTGAGGATTTCACTAAGCTAGCCTCCCAAGGCTTCAAACGCTTACAATTGACTTCCAAGGTGTCAATGGACCTTTACAACAAGAGATTATCCCCAATCTCTTAACCCAAGTGTATCCCAACACTTACAATCACTCAAAGTAAAAGATTACAAATTGTTTTTCTCTCACACAATATTTAAGATTACAAATCAATGCCCAATGTGTGAATAGATGAAGAGAAAATGTGTTTAAAGCTCTATGAAGATTGTATTCTCGAATATAAGCTCAATGGTTGTGTTGTGATCAACCCTTGTTTGAATTTGAATGAGCTTATTTATAGCTGCAGCTGAAAACTAGCCGTTATTGACTTTCTGCACACTGTCGGATCGCCGTTAGCTAGATGTCGGATCGCCGTTTGAATGGTCAATATGACCGTTGGGGCTGATTTTCAAATTGTCGGATCGCCGTTATCTAGATGTCGGATCGCCGTTAGTGTCCAGAGACTAATCTTCAATTCTGTTAGATGTCGGCGAGCCGTTATCACGAAGTCGGATCGCCGTTAGTGTCCAGAGGCTGATCTTCAATTCTGCTCGATGTCGGCGAGCCGTTAACAAAATGTCGGATCGCCGTTTTCTACAGTGACTGCTACAGTGACTACTACAGTGCACTATTTTGTAAAATAATAGTTTGACCCTCAAACTTTATATAACTGTACTATGGCCCAAAACGGTATGAAACTTTGCAAATAAGTCCAATTTCAGAATTTCTAAATAATACTTTGTTAATCCCAAAACTTTCTGAAATTATGGTATAGCCAAAAATGCTATGACACTTTTCAAATAAGTCCTTCACCAAAATTTCAAGCAATACTTCTTTATTTCAAAGTTTTCAAAATTCTTTCAATTAAACCATAAACTTTAAAAAACAACCAATTTCAAAAAATCATTTTTCCATTAAATATGAAACATTTATAATGTGAAAATAATGATTTATTTAAAAAGAATAAAAACAATCAATTTCATAAAATCATTTTTCCATTAAATATAAAACCTTTAAAATGTGAAAATAATGATTTATTTAAGATGTATAAAAAATAATTTGATCTTAAAAGATTAATCATTCTTAATCTTGTTTGTTATCGTCAAAATCAATATTATGGAAACATATATGTTAACACCATTTTCAACATATCTTATCTTTCGAATTCATTGAATTTAGCCTAAAACAACTGCGTTGAATCTATACCCGTAAGGATCGGTAATCTGAAAGCTTTGAAGAGTTTTCATGTGTTTAATAATGACTTGGCTAGTGAAATTTCAAGTGAACTTTGTCTTTACTTTAATCTTGAAGAGATTTATCTAGCACGAAACTTTTTCCACAAATCCATTCCTTCATTTTTCAAAACTTTAAAAGGCATTCAAAAGGTCAATCTTTCACGAAATAATGTCTAGTCAAATTCCAATATTCAATCGGGGCTCTTTCTTTGGAATATCTTAACTTACCTTTCAATGATTTTGAGGGTAAACTACTAAAAAAATGAATTTTTGCAAATGCAAGCACAATACCAGTTATAGGTTGTAATAGACTTTGTGGGGGCATACCTGAATTACAATTGCCCAAATGCACTAAGAACAAATGAAGCAGTCAGACGATCTCTCAAAGATTGAAAATAATAAACTCAACTGTAAGTGCCTTTTCAGGACTAGTCATGGTGTCATTTTTCATTTTCTATTGGCACAAAGGGACAAGGGGATATTCCAGGTAGCCTTTAAGAATAATAATGAGAAAAGCATTTCCAAATATGTCTTACAAAAACTTCCTCAAAGCAACTGATGGGCTTTCTTTAACTCAATTGATTAGAGTTGGTGGCTTTGGCTCCTTTTATAACAGAGTATTTGACGAAGATTGACCTGTTGTTGCAATCAAAGTGATTAATCTTCAATGCCAAGGAGCTTCTAAGAGTTTCATGTGTCAAAATTGTCCGCAGCATCTAGAAGCTTTGAATAAGCAAATTGGTGGCACACGGCTTTAAAGTTGAAAATGCCGAAATTGTTGAGGAAGAAAGAAGACTTTGGCAGCTGCACAAGTTTGAAGAATAATAAAGAAGAATAATGAAACTTTGAAATTCAAAGGTGGTTGAGAGAAAAGAATAATAAAATATTTAAATAAATAGAAAAGAAAGAAGAAATAAAGCCTTTAAATAGAGGCTTCACTCCGCTCTTCAATCCATCCATTCTTCAGTTCTTCTCTTCTACTGTGAAAGAGATAAATAGAGAACTTGAGTAATTTTCAAAGCTTAAAATTATAAAGCTCTTGTGAGTCTAGTGAGTGAGAGATTGGGTGTATTGGGGTTCTGGGAAGTGAGACAAAATTTTATAATACTTCTAATCCTCATATCACTAGTGAAATNGCTCTCGTGAGTCTAGTGAGTGAGAGATTGGGTGTATTGGGGTTCTGGAAAGTGAGCCAAAATATTATAATACTTGTAATCCTCATATCACTAGTGAAATATTTCCTTCTGTTTTCGCCCGTGGACGTAGGCTAAAAGTCGAACCACGTAATTTCTGGTGTCCTCTATTGTGCTTGTTCTTTATTCTTCCAATTTTATTTTAGCTACGTGTTTGCTTCACCCACCAATTTCATAACATCATAGCTGAGTGTAAAGCCTTGAAAATTATCCATCATAGAAATCTTGTTAAAGTCAAAACTTCATGCTCAAGTATTGATTTTTAGGGTAACGACTTTAAAGTTATTGTCTATGAGTACATGCCAAATGGGAGTCCTGAAAAATGATTACATCCGAATGTAGTTCCAAAAAAAGACGAAGAAATTAAAATTCATAAACTTACCCTTTTCAGAGAATAGGTGTAACACCCCAATTCCACTAACAAGGTACTATGGTGGATTGAAGTGAAACTGCATTTCGTCATTCTCATATCTAAAACTTTTAAAGTAATAACCAACAATAAATGTTCTAAACCTCCAAAAGAATATAAATAATGAAATAACATATGCTTAAATAAATATCATCCCAAAGGAAGTTAAAATATTCATAGCTTCACTACTAAAAAAACGCATTTTTATAATAGAAAATTTATGATACATATTGAATTGTCACGAAGGTATCATAAAAAAATGATATTTTTGTGACTAATATCCTTTTGTCAAACTGTTATGACATATTCATGACTCATATTTATGTCATTTATTATTGATAGTTTTTAGTTTTTTAATCATTTACAAAACTTGACAAGCATAAATCACAGGTTCAAACGACATTGTTTTAAAATTGATTTATTTACCAAAATTCCATTAACAAAATATTTTTATTTTGTAATTATTAAAAACAAGGTTAAACGGTGTCGTTTAAGCGTTATACTTTGAAAGATCCAAACTTTCAACACTTAGTAAAATTAAGCGTTTCGTATGTTTTCTTTTCACATAGCGAATGAGCAGCCCTAACCCTTACTAACAACACAGCCCTAACTCACTCTCAGCCAAAGAAAACGAAACATTGACTTTGTGGGGGCATACCTGAATTACAATTGCCCAAATGCACTAAGAACAAATGAAGCAGTCAGACGATCTCTCAAAGATTGAAAATAATAAACTCAACTGTAAGTGCCTTTTCAGGACTAGTCATGGTGTCATTTTTCATTTTCTATTGGCACAAAGGGACAAGGGGATATTCCAGGTAGCCTTTAAGAATAATAATGAGAAAAGCATTTCCAAATATGTCTTACAAAAACTTCCTCAAAGCAACTGATGGGCTTTCTTTAACTCAATTGATTAGAGTTGGTGGCTTTGGCTCCTTTTATAACAGAGTATTTGACGAAGATTGACCTGTTGTTGCAATCAAAGTGATTAATCTTCAATGCCAAGGAGCTTCTAAGAGTTTCATGTGTCAAAATTGTCCGCAGCATCTAGAAGCTTTGAATAAGCAAATTGGTGGCACACGGCTTTAAAGTTGAAAATGCCGAAATTGTTGAGGAAGAAAGAAGACTTTGGCAGCTGCACAAGTTTGAAGAATAATAAAGAAGAATAATGAAACTTTGAAATTCAAAGGTGGTTGAGAGAAAAGAATAATAAAATAATAATAAAATATTTAAATAAATAGAAAAGAAAGAAGAAATAAAGCCTTTAAATAGAGGCTTCACTCCGCTCTTCAATCCATCCATTCTTCAGTTCTTCTCTTCTACTATGAAAGAGATAAATAGAGAACTTGAGTAATTTTCAAAGCTTAAAATTATAAAGCTCTTGTGAGTCTAGTGAGTGAGAGATTGGGTGTATTGGGGTTCTGGGAAGTGAGACAAAATTTTATAATACTTCTAATCCTCATATCACTAGTGAAATATTTCCTTCTGTCTTCGCCCGTGGACGTAGGCTAAAAGCGGAACCACGTAATTTCTGGTGTCCTCTATTGTGCTTGTTCTTTATTTTCTTCCAATTTTATTTTAGCTGCGTGTCTGCTTCACCTACCAATTTCCTAACAGTGGTATTAGAGCTATTGGTTGTATTTTTTTTGGAGTCGGGTACTGTTCACGTATACGGTACTGGTCACGAGAAACGGTAGGAGCGATCCAAGAATTTTGCGGTGCAAAGCAGGGAATAGTGGTGTGAGTAAAGCAACTGTGTGGTTTTATACATGTTTAGGAAAGTTCTGTCACAAAGGCGATAAGAGCTTAAGGAGTCTGGGTTTTAAATGAGACCATTGTGACCCCTCCAGTCTTTCTTGGGAACTTTTCTGGTGTGCATTTTTACACATACTCACAACTATTCAGGGTGGTACACTAGCTTGTGTGCGGTATTTATCAACAAAATGGCGGCAAAGTATGAAATTGAGAAGTTTAACAGAAATAATTTTTCGTTGTGGAAAATGAAGATGAAAGCTGTATTGAGAAAAAATAATTGCTTGGCAGCAATTGGAGAAAGGCCCATGGAGATAACTAATAACAAGTGGAACGAAGTAGACGGCAACGCTATTTTTGATCTACACTTGGCACTTGCGGATGGAGTATTATCCAGAGTGGTAGAGAAAAATACAGCAAAGGAAATTTGAAATACTTTCACAAAATTGTACGAGGCCAAGTCACTACACAACAAAATCTTCTTCAAGAGGAAACTCTATACTCTTTGAATGACAGAATCTACAATGGTAATCGACCACATCAACACCTTGAAGACTCTATTTTCACAACTCACAACGTTGGGTCATAATATAGAGGAAAATGAACGTGCAGAGCTTTTACTTCAAAGTCTAACAGATTCATATGATCAACTCATCATCAACCTGACAAACAACAATCCAGCGGACAGTCTAGTTTTTGATTATGTTGTAGCCTCCGTATTAAATAAGGAGAGCACGCAGAAAAATAAGGAAAATAGACAAGCAAGTTCGCAGCAAGCGGAGGCGCTATCGGTGACGAGAGGGAGATCAACAGAACGCGGCCCTAGTGGGAGTCATAATAATGGTAGATCAAAATTCAGAAGTAAAAAGAATGTTAAATGCTACAACTATGGCAAGAAAGGGCACGTCAAGAAAGAGTATTGGAGTAACCAGAAGAGAAAAGGGGGCAAAGAACCTGAGTCATCAAATGCTCAGGGGTGTGTAGCAAGTACCTCAGATGATGGCGAAATGCTCTACAGCGAGGCAACAACTGTTTCAGATGGCAGAAAACAACTGTCTGATGTCTGGCTTATAGACTCAGGAGCTACCTGGCACATGACCTCTCGGAGAGAATGGTTCCACACATATGAACCTATCTCAATAAGATCTGTATATATGAGAGATGATCATGCCTTGGAGATTACTGGTATTGGTACTATCAAATTAAAAATGTTTGATAGTACAATTCGCACAATTGGAGAGGTACGACATGTCAACGGCCTGAAGAAAAATCTATTATCTTTGGGACAAATGGATAGTCATGAGTACAAAACTCATATGGAGAATGGAATAATGAAGATCGTTAAAGGCGCGCTTGTATTGATGAAGTCAGAAAAGATCGGTGCTAATTTATTCATGCTTAAAGGAGAAACACAACAGGATGCTGATTCGTGTGTCGCGTCAAATGGAGAAGAATCAACGATGATGTGGCATCTCAAACTTGGCCACATGTCAGAACAAGGTTTGAAGA
Organism: Citrus medica; assembly: GCA_002013955.2. Taxonomy (NCBI): domain Eukaryota; kingdom Viridiplantae; phylum Streptophyta; class Magnoliopsida; order Sapindales; family Rutaceae; genus Citrus; species Citrus medica. The sequence goes on from MKYO02016454.1 coordinate 55,089, forward strand.
TTCTCTCTGGGTGAAAATTGCTTTCGGGGCTCAAATCGGTAAGTTTACCATTTTGCGAGCATTGTGTTACAAGTAAGCAGTATAGATTAAAATTTAGTAGATCTATTGTTAGAAGTAAATGCATTCTAGACTTGATTCATTCTGATGTTTGGGAATCACCGGATATATCCATGGGAGGTGCAAAGTACATGGTGACTTTCATTGATGATTATTCTAGAAGATGTTGGGTGTATCCAATTAAGAAAAAGTCAGATGTATTTCCAGTGTTTAAAGAATACAAAGCGCGCGTGGAACTTCAATCTAGTAAAAAGATCAAGTGCTTGAGGACAAATAATGGTGGAGAGTATACAGACGGTGAGTTTCTTGCTTTCTGTAAGAAAGAAGGTATTCAGAGGCAGTTTACGGTAGAATATACTCCTCAACAAAACAGAGTGGCGAAGCGGATGAACAGAACTCTTACAGAAAAAATAAGAGCTATATTGAGGACTGCTGGTCTACCCAATTCATTCTGGGCAGAAGCAGCCAAAACTACTTGTTATATAGTAAATCGGTTGCCATCTATAGCTATTGAGCTGAAGACAGCGAATGGAGATGCGGACTGGAAAGTCAATTGATTATTCCTACCTACATACATTTGGATGTCCTATGTACGTGATGTACAATGCCCAAGAAAGAATAAAGTCGGATCCAAAATCTAGAAGATGTATTTTCTTGGGATATGCTGATGGAGTAAAGGGGTATCGTCTGTGGGACCCCACAGCCCACAAGATCGTCATTAGTAGAAATGTTATCTTTATAGAAGATCAACTGCAAAGGAGAGATAAGGATGATAGCATGGTAAAACAAAAGTCAGAGACTATACCGGTATATGTGGAAAATAATCCAGAAGATTCAAATTCTTCTAAAGCAGCACCAGAGCACGAAGAACAAGAACCAGTCGAGTCCGAGGCTCTAGAAGTTCGTCGGTCAACTCGTGAGAGACGACCGCCAACGTGGCACTCGGAGTATGTCACAAAGATCAATGTTGCTTACTGTCTTCTAATAGAGGATGGAGAGTCTTCAACTTTCTATGAAGCTTTAAACAACTCAGATGTTGCTTTGTGAATGACAGCAATGCAGAAAGAAATTGAAGCTCTACATAAGAACAAGACATGGGAACTTGTACCACTACCACACGGAAGAAAAGCCATTAGAAACAAATGGGTCTACAAGATCAAGCGTGATGGCAATGACCAAGTGGAGCAGTATCGTGCAAGATTGGTGGTGAAAGAATATGCTCAGAAAAAAGGTATTGACTTTAACGAGATATTTTCTCCGGTGGTTCAACTCACTACAGTTAGAGTAGTCTTGGCGATGTGTGCTGCATTTGACTTACATTTTGAGCAATTAGATGTGAAAACTACATTTCTTCATGGAGAACTTGAAGAAGAAATATATATGCTTCAACTAGAAGGTTTTGCAGAAAGAGGAAAGGAGAACTTAGTTTGCAGGTTGAACAAATCTCTATACGGTCACAAACAAGCACCGAGGTATTGGTATAAGAGATTTGATTCCTTCATTATGAGCCTTGGATACAACAGACTCAGTTCAGACCATTGTGCATATTACAAGAGGTTTGAAGATAATGATTTCATTGTTTTGCTGTTGTATGTGGATGACATGTTGGTAGCAGGTCCCAACAAAGATCGAATCCAAGAATTGAAGGCACAATTGGCTAGGGAGTTTGAAATGAAGGACTTGGGACCAACAAACAAGATTCTAGGGATGCAAATTCAACGAGACAGAAATAACATGAAGATTTGGCTTTCGCAGAAGAATTACTTGAAGAAAATCTTACGGCACTTCAACATACAAGATTGTAAGTTAATTTCTACCCCACTTCTTGTTAATTTTAAATTATTCTCAAGTATGTGTCCTAGCAATGAAGCAGAGAGGAAGGAGATGCCTCGAGTACCGTATGCATCAGCAGTGGGAAGTTTGATGTTCGCTATGATATGTACTAGACCGGACATTGCACAAGCAGTGGGAGCAGTTAGTCGATACATGGCGAATCCTGGTGGAGAGCATTGGATAGCTGTGAAGAGGATTCTGAGATACATCGAAGGAACCTCAGATGTTGCATTATGTTATGGAGGATCAGAATTTACTGTCAGAGGCTATGTGGATTCAGATTTTGCAGGAGATCTTGATAAAAGAAAATTCACTACTGGTTATGTGTTTATACTTACGGGAGCAGCTATAAGCTGGGTTTCGAAACTGCAGACCATTATGCCTTTATCTACAACAGAAGCAGAATACATGGCAGCTACATAAGCTTGCAAGGAAGCTATTTGGATACAAAGATTATTGGAGGAGCTCGGGCACAAACAACATAAAATTCCTATGTTTTGTGACAGTCAAAGTGCCTTGCACATTGCAAGGAATCCGACCTTTCATTCCAGGACAAAGCACATAGGAGTTCAGTATCACTTCTTTCGATAAGTAGTGGAAGACGGAAGTGTGGATTTACAGAAAATCCATAGAAAGGAGAACCTAGCAAATGTTTTGACCAGACCGATAAATGCTGACAAGTTTATCTGGAGTGGATCCTCTTGTGGCCTACAGAAACATAGGCAACATGATTATGGCGAAGCAGAAAGGATGGTGTGGAGATTGATTGATTTTCAATCTAATCTCCAAGTGGGAGAATGTCAAAATTGGCTGCAGCATCTAGAAGCTGCATCTAGAAGTTTTGAATAAGCAAAATTGGTGGCACACGACTTTAAAGTTGAAAATGCCAAAATTGTTGAGGAAGAAAGAAGACTTTGGCAGCTGCACAAGTTTGAAGAAGAATAAAGAAACTTTGAAATTCAAAGGTGGTTGAGAGAAAAGAATAATAAAATAATAATAAAATCTTTAAATAAATAGAAAAAGAAGAGGGAATTAAGCCTATAAATAGAGGCTTCACTCCACTCTTCAATCCATCCATTCTTCAGTTCTTCTCTTCTATTGTGAGAGAGATAAATAGAGGGCTTGAGTAATTTTCAAAGCTTAAAATTATAAAGCTCTCGTGAGTCTAGTGAGTGAGAGATTGGGTGTATTGGGGTTCTGGAAAGTGAGCCAAAATATTATAATACTTGTAATCCTCATATCACTAGTGAAATATTTCCTTCTGTTTTCGCCCGTGGACGTAGGCTAAAAGTCGAACCACGTAATTTCTGGTGTCCTCTATTGTGCTTGTTCTTTATTCTTCCAATTTTATTTTAGCTACGTGTTTGCTTCACCCACCAATTTCATAACATCATAGCTGAGTGTAAAGCCTTGAAAATTATCCATCATAGAAATCTTGTTAAAGTCAAAACTTCATGCTCAAGTATTGATTTTTAGGGTAACGACTTTAAAGTTATTGTCTATGAGTACATGCCAAATGGGAGTCCTGAAAAATGATTACATCCGAATGTAGTTCCAAAAAAAGACGAAGAAATTAAAATTCATAAACTTACCCTTTTCAGAGAATAGGTGTAACACCCCAATTCCACTAACAAGGTACTATGGTGGATTGAAGTGAAACTGCATTTCGTCATTCTCATATCTAAAACTTTTAAAGTAATAACCAACAATAAATGTTCTAAACCTCCAAAAGAATATAAATAATGAAATAACATATGCTTAAATAAATATCATCCCAAAGGAAGTTAAAATATTCATAGCTTCACTACTAAAAAAACGCATTTTTATAATAGAAAATTTATGATACATATTGAATTGTCACGAAGGTATCATAAAAAAATGATATTTTTGTGACTAATATCCTTTTGTCAAACTGTTATGACATATTCATGACTCATATTTATGTCATTTATTATTGATAGTTTTTAGTTTTTTAATCATTTACAAAACTTGACAAGCATAAATCACAGGTTCAAACGACATTGTTTTAAAATTGATTTATTTACCAAAATTCCATTAACAAAATATTTTTATTTTGTAATTATTAAAAACAAGGTTAAACGGTGTCGTTTAAGCGTTATACTTTGAAAGATCCAAACTTTCAACACTTAGTAAAATTAAGCGTTTCGTATGTTTTCTTTTCACATAGCGAATGAGCAGCCCTAACCCTTACTAACAACACAGCCCTAACTCACTCTCAGCCAAAGAAAACGAAACATTGACAACCGCCATCACCTCAATCTCTCACTCAATTCATAGCACTCAACCTTTCACTTAAATCAACTGTCATTATTCGATTGGAAAAACTGTTAGCCAAAAGGGCTGTACATTTTGTATTTTTGATGATAACAAACATGTATCTTAAGTGCTTTGAAAAATATTGTATTTCATATTTCACTAGTTCTTGAAGGATAATATTTATGATGAAGTGAATCATGTGAAATCAAGCTCAAGGCACTCAACGGACAACGGCGCGATCAAGAATAAAGTTTAGAGCTTAACGAACTCATTATTGTGATAATTCTTGTAAAGCTGGTATGATTTAATAAATGAATAGTTTAACATTTGAGAAGCTCATGATTTTGTTTAATAAATCATTATTTTTTCATAAATCAAAAGTTTTACAAGTATAAGCTAAGTATTTTGTGAAGTTAGTTATTTTCAAGATGTGGACTAAAATGAAAAAGTTTTACCATTTTTTATTTTAATAAGTGTTGTTTTGAATTCCGAATTTGGACTTATTTGTAAATATTTGAAACGTTTTGGGCCATACTATAATTTATGAATGTTTGAGGGCTTGAGTGTAAATATCATAAGTGGACAGAGAGTTAGCGACTAACCGCCTGAGGGCTAGCGGCTAGCCGCCTAAGGAAAACTTCACACTTTCAAAATTTGGACTAAATTGAAAAAGTTCTAAAAACTTTGAAATTAATAAGTATTATGTTAAATTTTGAAAATGACTATTTTGAAAAATATTATCATGTATTGGGCCACATCACAATTTCAGAAAGGTTTAGCAATAACAAGTATTATTTAGAGATTCTGATGTTGGACCTGTTTGCAATATTTTATGATATTTTAGGCTATAGTATAATTATAAAAAGTTTTGGGCACAATGTAATTTCGTGAACAAGGTTACTGTAGCAAAATTCAAATTTAACGGTAGCTTTACTGTTCTAAAGCAACGAGCTAGATAAATTAAACGGCTAGCCGCTTGCTCGTTGGAATTTGCCCATAACGGCTAGTTTTCGGGGTTTAGCTATAAAAACTCAACTCCAACTTCAAGTTTAAGACTTTTGCAAGCATAAACAAGTGCATAAAACATATATTGAGTTTTCATTTCGTAAATCATCTTATATTGAATCATCATTGTGCTATTATTTGTAGATCCACTCTAAAAGAGAGTTGCTTGTTGTATTCTTCATTTTTCTCATCAAATTTGTAAGTGTGTAAGTGTGAGAAACACTTGTGTGAAGAGATTGGGAGATAATCTCTTTCTTGTAAATGTTTATTGACACCTTGAAAGTCAATTGTAATGAATTTGAAGCATTGAGAGGCTTGGATAGTGAAATCCTCGAGCTTGGTTGGCTTGGAGGCGTGGAGTAGGCAGAGATCGCCGAACCACGTAAAAATTATTATGTTTACTCTCTCTTCCCTTACTCTTTTATTAATGTGTTTTATTGAATTTATTTTTTTATTTAATTAAGGTAATATATTAAATTATTGTGCGAATTGTATTGTATAAGTTTTAAAATCCCAATTCACCCCCCACTTGGGTTGTATAACTTGCATTTCAAAAACTTTTGGCCATACGAAGACCCCATGGAAGCAGTGGTAGTGTTGACGCATGGTGGGATGCTGCGGATTGAGATCCACGATCGGTACAAACTTGCAGCAACTCTCGTAGCTTCTGCGCAATAGTGGCGCTCGAATTTTGAAGGAGTTGTTGTGAGGAGTAAGACTGAGGTGGTGGTGGAGAAAGGTCTAGTGCAATCGTGGGAAGGGTGACTATGGAGCTTGAAGTGGGTGGTCAATTTACTCCATTTCCTTCTTCACCTCCAAGTTACATTGGTGATAATGGGTTGCGCCCTCTTACATACTCTTTATTGGCCCAGGTAACAAATCTTTATTTTGCATTTGTGTTCTTTTATTGTTGATTCTATCTTGCTTTTTGCATAAAAAAGGGAAACGTTCTCTAATTAATCACAATGACAAGAAACATTAGAAGGTAATGTTGAAACTTGGCTATCCAATTTCCCAAAATCATTTTAGTTTTGAAGAAATCTGCTGCTCATCGTTGCTCTGGTGATGAAGGTAAATACAAAAATAACTTGTTTAATTTTGAAAATTAAATTTGTTGCTTCTTATTATTCCTTGATTAATTGGCTTTTTCCATTTATTACGCATAGTTAAAAATGGAAATTGATCTCTCAATGCCTTGCGTTTTGACCTAACTAAAATTTGGCGTATTTAAAATTGAAATTGGAGGTTAATTTGGCTGATCAATTTATCACATACAAATCAAATTGATTGAGTTTAGATTAAAGAATATCCCATCTTATGGTGTCTTTGCTCTCTTTGAAGTTTATAGCAAATTCTTTGTAATTTTAGGTTCAAATATGTGTACGGTGAAAAATTAAGTTAATTGATTGTTTTAATGGATTTACATTACCAGTTTTTGCACAATATTATGTTCAATTATGCCAATTACTCAAGCTCTCATGAATGACTTTGCATGACTCCAAGCTTTGGAAATGGTTAGTTTTTAAAATAAGCATTAGTGGAAATTTCATAAGTGCTTAACAAATACTAATGAAATTTCATGTGGATGTTGTGAGTAATAACTTTCATGGAATTTTATTAAATGTTGTGCATAATAACTTCCATGGAATATTTTTTCTTCTGAATTTTAAGTAACTTTTAATATGCAATTTTTGTTTTTATTTGTGTTAAACTGACTATGGCAGAAGAATTCAGGTTTCAAGATCCAGCTAGGCTTAAGGCTGTGTTATTACGTGTAGTGATATGTATCACAACACAAGGAGTTACAAATGAAGCATCGTCTCTAATCGAGACAGTAATGGGTGCTGTGTGTAACTTATTGTTGCTTATACTATTGGTAATTGCTTCTTGCAAGTGTAGTTTATTTTAGTAGTAAACTTTTTTTTATTGTAATAGTATTATCTTCTAGATTATGTTAGCTTAGAAAAAGGAATCTAGGAGGCAAGAGCTAGCTACTACTATCACTTCTAGCAATTCTGTTAAAATATTTTTACTTTTGTTGCTCATCTTGTGTTTGTTTTAAATGCTTGAATGACAGTTATCTACACTATAAAGAGAATAAAAATAGGTAAATTATTCACTGACCACCTGTTTTTTCACTGTTTTTTAAAAATACACAAATCTTTTATTTTTTTTTGCAGCGCTCCACCTGAAGTTAACATTTTTTTTATTGGTTCACTCTCATTATAACATTGTTAGAACTTTGCTGACATGAGGGTAAAGTTGTCATTTCACAACGACACAGTAGTGGTTAAGTGAAAAACAATATAACTTTAAGTGGAGTTCAGTAAAAAAAATTAAGAATTATGTATTTTTGAAAAAATATGTTAACATTGTTAGAACTTTGCTGACATGAGGGTAAAGTTGTCATTTCACAATGACACAGTAGTGGTTAAGTGAAAAACAATATAACTTTAAGTGGAGTTCAGTAAAAAAAAATTAAGAATTATGTATTTTTGAAAAAATATGAAAAAAAAAGATCGGTGGATAATTTACCTTTTATATTTGAGGGTAAAAAAGTTATTTATACGATATTCCGTTAGAATGGTCTTCAAATGGAAGTGGACAAGTGAAAATAAATGTAACTTCAGGTGGATTCCAGTAAAAAAAAAAGAATTGTGTATTTTTAAAAAAGTCCGAAAAAATAGGTGGTCGGTGGATAATTTCCCTAAAAAATATAGATTTGTATTATTTGGATTTAACTTATTGAGTTTTTGGATGCCTATTTATTGTAACTTCAAACTAGATTTTATTTTGTTATTATGGATTTTCTAAGTGCTTGTTAATGGATTTTTGTGTTTTATTTTTTGTTAATCTCAACGTATTGTAAAACAGTTCTATAACTACAACTTGACTACTTATTTCCATAACATTGGGGTTTTATTTAATTATATAATTCCTGATTATCTTTATTTGCTCTTTTTTCAACTATTGCTAACAATTTTGTTGTAAAGTTTTCTGGGTTTTGATAGTTACAAGACTTAGATATTTGAAGATAAGTATTTTAGCTAGCTATGGTGTTTTTCTGAGCTTTCAATTTTCCTGGATCAGTTTATTAATGCATAATTTATTAGGTTTGGTCAAAAGTTATTGGCAAGGCAATAATACTTTGGAGCTGATACTTGTAGAAGATAACTTTTTATCCATTTATCTAGCTCTAGAATTCTTTCATTTTATTTGTTAACCCATGATTATCATCAAATACAAATCTTTTATTCAAGCAACTTATTAGAGACCACTATTGTGGGGGTTGTGGGACTTGTCCCTCGAAGATGGTGGGGGTGATGTTTTGAAGAGACTTTATTCCCAGCAGTAGCAACTAATTGGTTTGAAATTGATTTTTTTCTTTATATTTGTTGGGAAGGATTGTATATCCAAATAAGAAATATTTTTTAATGTTAATTGAAATTCACATTCTTTTGTAGTATTGATTATTTATATATTCATATGAAATTAAAAATTATTTTTTAAAATTTGGAAAAATTAAATTGAAAAATAGTTTATAAAACATATTTATATAATTCAAAATTAAACTTTAATTAAATATAAATAATAACTAATGAAATAAATTAATAATGGAACAAAAAAAAATGAATATCAGCTAAATTTTGGAATCTCCACAAAATTGATTCAAGATTTTAGAATCCCACCAGATTTATTTATGTCATTATCTTATGACATATATTAGTCACGAATGGAAGTGTTTATGACAAGTATTAGTCATGTGTGAAATGTTTTCATCAAAACAGTTATGACAGAATCGTGACAGATAATATATCATACATAAAATGATATATAAAATCAGTCATCTTATTTTCTTGACATCAAAATCAATGACGGTCGCTTAACCATCATACAACATGAGAGATGACGAGTAATGCCTGTCATAAAAGCCTTTTTTCTAGTAGTGTAACATTATTCCCCAAAAGAAACCGAGCTCTTATTTTCCTCCTAAGACCATAAGCTCAAATCATCTAACTCTATCTGCAAAAATGTGGTAACGAGGGGTGAGCTGTCAACTCAATAACTAAATTCATGAACAATACTAAAAATAACCCATTAAAATAGAATTGATTGAATTTCGTAGATATGCATAATAGTAAGGGAAATTACCTTTGTAAATAATCATTTAGCAAAAAGAAATCACAACATCATAAAGTCATTTAAATCGTTTAAACATTACAATACATTTGAAACAATTAAAACGTAATTAACTCATGCCACATAGTATCACCTGTAGACCCAGTGATCCGGCCATTTAACATCATTTAGGATAGTGTACCCCGCGGGAATCTTTAGTATTAACATCATATGTGCACAAAATCCAGTTAGCCTTCCATAACATAACATAACATAACATCACGATAATGAGTCAAATCATTTAGAACCATCCTTGAACTGTTAATCATTGGCAAGCTTTCGCAAATTACATTAAATAATTGATAACTTTTTCAAAGTATTTGACTTAAAACAATTTAATAAAATCTCCATTTTTATGAAAATTTATAAAACAAGTTTTTGATAAATAAATTTTTTGTTATAAAAAAATTTAGAGAATGATTTTACTTAACAAAATATTGTAATAGACTAAAAAATCAATTTTATATACTTTTTTTTCAACATATCACATGAATTAAGTGATTTAATAGTGAAAAACATGTACCATGCATGAAACGACTTGCCCCGAATCCCCCTTGGGCGAGTCAATCTAGTCTCATCAAAACAAACTTGATAATAATTCTATTAGTAAAGATTCTGCCGAAAATTCGGCAGAGTCTCCTTTATATATATAACACTCCCAATCTACAAATATGAATATAACACTCCCAATACAATTCAATATATAATAAACTCCAGTGATCAACATCCTCAACCAAAATGCTGAGTTTTATATCTCTAGAGCCTTAAAAGATAATATTATAACTAATATTAATATCTCAGTTTATTCTTAATCCGAAAAGAATAATATAACAAAATTATACAATCTCAACTGGATGAGATAACCAAGATGTCCCAATAAAAACATCTATATCTTCTAACATCATCACGTGGCCAAGACTCAAAATATATTTACAGTCGCTGGGTCGGTCTCATGTACCTGCAACCTCCTGGTGAGGGGGAAAATATAATAAAAATGAGGTGAGTTTAAAACTCAGTGAGATCAGTGAGTGGATAGTAATTTTGAAAATTAATTCTTACTTTAAAAGAAATAATCATATCATTTCCAAATACAATTTCATCAAACCATATGCGAGAACCAGTAATAAATCATTTAACATTTAAATCAGATTACTAACCATGAAAAACATATATAATATCGTACCCAATAACCATAGAAATCATATCACAATATCAAATAGAATACACAAATATGAAAATCATCACCGAACAAGTACCCAGGGAAATAATCTCGTCGTATCCGGACCTTAACGGATAAGCAATGACATACTATCTGGGTACCGACACGCCCCGGAGCTACACGGATAGACAAGGAAATACCATCTCATATCTCATCATATCTGTGCATGCATAATCTAGTCCCCAAAGGACAAAAGCGCTCAAGCACACGACCCAAAGCCTCTGTACGTACTCAGATGGGCCCCAAAGGTCTGTATCTCATTTGTATCTCAATATTTGTCTATATCTCATATCTGTATCTCTGTAATCATCATACCACATGCATATGCCCCCAAAAGGCAGAAACACCCAAGCACATGGCCCAAAGCCTTTATATGTGTTCAGACGGGCCCCAAAGGCCTCTCATCTCATATCATATGTATCATTGTATCTGGAGGGGAAGGGTACTGTCTAATGATTTCAAAAACAATCATTATACTCATATTCAAGTTCGTACTTGGAGTGTAGAGTATTGTTCACATGTACAGTACGGTTGGTGTGTAAATTCTAATGCTATCAATGTCAATGTGAAAGTGTACACAATAAGTAATATAATTATGAGTATTCAAGATCGTCTCCACGGGGATTGATGTTATCAGAGCTACAACAATTTTGGCAATGTAGTTTGGATTAAATTAAAACAAAATAATTAAAAAAATAATAAACTAACTAAATTAAAAATGCAATAAAGGAAATTTTAAATCAAACACGAAGATGCAATCAATAAAAAAAGAGTAGTTGAGTGATTAAACTCGCTTAATAGTTTTGACTATTTTTCTAATTAAGAACATGTTGCTACAACATTCATTACAGCACTGGGCATAATCCCCCATGCGTTCTCAACTGTTGCCTGTTGAATATTTTATACCTATATGCTACCTAACAACGATAAGTTATTGTGCTAACATTAGATAAAACATTATGTGTTCTAGGTTCCAATTACCATACAAGGTGAATCCCTATATCCAGTTCTTCACTAATGTTAGATCAAGCATGGCCCTACTCAAATCGAGATTAACTCGACTTAGGAAATCCAATCTAAAACCAACTATTGTCTCAATTTGTTCCACTAAGTCAGACCTTTTTAAGGCTCCTTCTTATCCAGTATCCATTAAATAAGTGATCAACCAAAATAGGGAATTAAAATAAATACAATTAAGACAATTTGTTGCAATAAACACGGAGCAACACGCATATGTCAGTCAAACACCCATTAAGATCATTTATCACTCAACTACAATCAAATTCAGCTTATGATTTGGGAAAGAAAAATAAAGAAAATAGTTTTAGCCACCAAATACATCCCCATGAATAAATAGAAAACAAGAAAAAACAAGAAGGATTGATTTTCAATGGATCTCTTGAATTATGTTTTTCTTTTGTTTTTTTACGGATCTCCCTTTTCCTTTGCATGTGTGCTCCTTTTATAGCTTAGAATTAGGGCAACTAGTCTAGGGCAAATCTTCTAGTTTAGAAAATTCAGATCGCAATCTTCTAAGTATCTAGCACGAAATCTTCTTTGTCAATGTTCCAGGATTGCTATAGCAACAGTGCTACAGCAATGGTGCTATAGCATCTACATTGTTCCAGACTTGTTTTACTTCTTTTATAACCAAGCTCTTTCTTTATCTTTGCAAGCCTAATGCAGCAGCATTCCTTCCTTGAAATTTGAGCTTCTCGTCACCTACAATTATGCATATGATCCAAGTACACAAATTATTCTAAATCAAACAAAATTTATTAAAAGTAAAATAAAATAGATGTTCATGCAAAATATAACTATTTTCTCTCTAAGTAATCTTGATTTAAGTCTAAAAGTGTCATGATAACTCTCACTTCATAGAGTTATCAACGGTGGAGCTAAAGGTTTGTATTTGGGGTGTACGGTACTATTCATATGTACAATACTGTTCATGAATGTGGTACTCTTCATGAATGTGGTACTCTTCACGAATACGGTGGAGATAATAGCTCATACTTTGGTGTATCAAGAGCCTACAGTATGATCGTGTGGATAAGTGTATGTCTAGAAAAGTTCTATCAACAATGCTAGAATTGCCTAAGGAGTGTGGAATTTAAGTGGGATTATTGTGACCCCTTCAATCTTTTCCAGGAACTTTCCTAGTGCATTTTTCATGCATAAGTGGGAATAATCATTGAGAAAATAGTAGAAGTTGAAGCTTATATTAGTAGAAGTGATTGAGAGATTTACCTTAATTATTCCAAAAGTTATTTGTACAACTGCTAGATCGGAGGAGTATTCCTAGAGGCAAGTCTGGTCACCTTATCATGTAGCACTAGTTGTAGGAAGCTACGAAATCAATTTTGAAAAAGTTGATGAGAACAACTTCAACATGTAGAGCGCGGAATTATGGATTCCCTAATTGATCTTGATGTTTATGTAAAAGATAAAACACACAAGTATGATAAAGACATTTTGGGGTCATGTAAATGAGAAGACTTTTGATCAGATTAAGTCTTGCTTGTTCAAAAAATGAAATACTTGTTCAAGATGTGGAATGCATGATTGTTTTATAGTGTACGTTGGAGGAAAAGTACTTGTGAGATGCTAGAAAATTGCATTCATGAAATGAACTAAGTATATGGTTTTTTAATAAACCCTAAGGTGGCAATAAGTGCACGTGTATCAAGATTATTTAAAGAATCTTGACGAAGTGATCAAAGATGAAGTCAAGGCTAAGATTCTTCTATGCTCACTTCTAGAAGAGTATAGTTTCTTTGTGATTACATTATTGCATGAAAGAGCATGATCGTTTTCAAAGATGTTAGCACAACATTGATGAAATGACCCGCCCCAAATCCCCTCGGGTGAGTCAATATAGTCTCATCAAAACGCACTTGATAATAATCTAATTAGTAAGGATTCTGCCAAAAATTCAGCAGAGTCTCCTTTATATATATAACACTCCTAATCTACAAATATGTAAGACAAGCACTCCCAATATAATTCAATATACAACAAAATCCAGTGATCAACATCCTCAACCAAAATGTTGAGTTTTATATCTTCAGAGTCTCAAAAGATAATATTATAATTAATATTAGTATATCAATTTATTCTTAATCCCAAAAGAATAATATAACAACATTATACAATCCCAAAAGAACGAGATAACCAAGTTGTCCTAACAAAATCATCTATAACTTCTAACACCATCACGTGGCCAAGACTCAGAATATATTTACAATCGCTGGGTCGGTCTGGTGTACTTGCAACCTCCTAGTGGGGGGTGAAATATAATAAAAACGAGAAGAGTATAAAACTCAGTGAGATCAGTGAGTGGATAATAGTTTTTTAAAATTAATTCTTACTTTAAAAGAAATAATCATATCATTTCCAAACACAATTTCATCAAACCATGTGCAAGAAACCAGTAGTAAATCATTTAACATTTAAATCAGATTACTAACCATGAAAATCATAACACAATATCATATAGAATACACAAATATGAAAATCATCACCAAACAAGTACCCAGGGGAATAATCTCGTCATATCCAGACCTCAACGGATGGGCAATGACGTACTATCTGGGTACCGTCATGCCCCCACGTGGATAGACAGGGAAATACCATCTTATATCTCATCACATTTGTGCATGCATAATCTAGTCCCCAAGGGACAAAAGCGCCCAAGCACACGGCCCAAAGCCTCTGTGTGTACTTAGATGGGCCCTAAAGGCATGTATCTCATCCGTATCATCTGTATCACCTGCATCTCTATATTTGTATGTATCTCATATCTGTATATCTGTAATCATCATACCGCATGCATATACCCCCAAAAGGCAGAAATGCCCAACCACACGACCCAAAGCCTCTGTGTGTGTTCAGACGGGCCCCAAAGACCTCTTATCTCATTTGTATCACTGTATCTGGAGGGAAGGGTACTGTCCAATTATTTCAAAAACAATCATTATACTAATATTTACATACCTTTTTAACCATACTTTAAATCATACCACATTTGAATCCACTTTTTCTTATCTTTAAAATACTATCATGCTTATTCAAAGTCGATACGTAAAATCATTAACCAAACATTTTAATAAAATACCAATGCGTGAATAAAATCCATTTCGAGGGAATCATTAAATCAGAACATTTAAAATACTTATTTCACAAACATGCTTTACTATCATAATTAACTATGAAAATAGGTTTTATATATTCCACTCACAATGACGGTGTTCATGCTCGGTCATCGTCCACGTTTGTGGACTGGTTCTCGCTCGCAGATCCTCCTAAATTAAGGAAACGACATAATTATTTTCTGTAAATCGAAATTAAGACTAAATTTATACAATAAACTTGAAATGAACATCTATCCATAATTTACAACTTCTGTGTCGAGAAAATTACTAAAATACCCTCAAATTCGTAAATCATTAAAATACTCTGAAATCGTAAATCACCGAATTACCCTCGGGATCGTAATTACACCCAATCCTCAATTCTAGGAATTTCTAAAATATCCACAGGCTCAGAAATTACAAAATTGCCCTCATACTGTGAAATTACCGAAATGCCCTTACCGGTCAACGGTCACCGGAATTTAGTCAACGTTGGCCGAGAAGCTCAAGTCTAAAAGTTCTGGCCACACTGAGTCCAACGGTGGCGGTGGTGACCTCCCACGTGGGGCAATGGCTCCGGATCGAGCTCCCAAAGTCGTAAGTCTTTCAATGGCCGATCAACGACAAAACAATGTCCCCATCGGCAGTGGATGGTCAAAAAGGGCATAAGGCAGGGTGAGGAAAAAAACCTAGCCGGTTGTGTCACCAAACACCGGTGGAATCCATGGCGATGAAAATGGGCAGAGCCGCGGGTTTTCATGCTTCGATCGCCGGCATTTCGGTTGGTTTTCGGCGTTGAGGATGGCAGGGGAACGACGGCCGGCTTATATGCTTCCATTTGGTACCAAGCTTGACCAATGGGGTGGCCGGAATCGGAAGATATAGCCGGGTCACGTTCGCGTGTCGGGTCGGGTTTTTGGGTTTGTATTTGGGTCGGTTTGCCAGCTTCCCTTCACTCTCTCTCACACATGCATGTGTTTACCCTGTTTCCAGCTCTTTTCTTTTACTTATAAAATCCATAACCACCTCATTTTCATTTTAAATTTCTACATATGTTACAATTGACTAATTTAGAGATTTAAAATAATGATAAATGTTATGAACGAGCATCGTCTAAAGCTTTAATGAGCGAAGGATGGCACAATGAAGTTCACACATGGGATAATCAAGATTTTACAAAGAGGTCCGGCATAACAACTTATATTATCAGAAGGGAAGTCTAAGTGATGATGTGAACATTATTTGGCGCATAGTGACACCATCGAGCCATAGCGTGTACGATTGGGGACATGCATGAGATAAGTCTTTGCAAACTGAGATGAGGCAGAGATTTTTGAAAGGTACCAAAATCTGAAAAATGACGTTCTGTGAGCATTATTTGGTAGGTAAGAAAACAAAGGTCAAGCTTGGCACAGTTAATCATGATACTCCTGAGATCCTTGAATGTTCACAGCATTGTATAGGAATCGACCAAGACTGCATCAATTGGTGGTAACCATTATTGAGTTCCATTGTTTCTTTAGACATATGAGGGTGTACACCAAATGAGCATAGGATGAAGTTCTAGAGATGCTCTTAAAATGAGAGAAACTAGTGGAGGCTCAACCTGGCAGAAAGATCAAAGTATTGCATCTGATATAGAATGATATACTTGTGATCCATTCTTGTTAGTATGCCAAAATGAGAGTTTAAGATTAGAATTTCACGATAAGATGTAACAGTGTAGCTGAGCATATAAATCGTACTTTACTGGAGACAGTACAATGTATCTTATCTAACACTGGTTTAGATAAGAGGTTTAGACTGATGCCATAAGCTATGCAAGTCACCTAGAAAACTAGATTTATCAAATGTAAAGCTTTGAGATCTTGAAGATAAGAAGTTTGTATATTGCAGAAATATGACTTTTGATGAAGCTTCAATATAGAAGGCTTCTAGTTTTTAGGATGTGGAGAATAAGATTTATGATGTACTGCAGCGGGTAGAATTTGATGCAACTTCATACCACCAAATTATTCTATAACAAAGAAGAGTTCAACTTTGGAAGTAACACCAAGAGTTGAAGAAGATGTTGTTTCACTTGATGTACCACAAGTGGACGAAACAACTAATGATGTAGATAACGATGAGAGCAACAAGGAGACTAAGAGAAGAAGCCCGAGTTCATTGGGGCTCTTGGTTTTTGGATTCTCGAATTTCTTTTAAAATACAAGATTAAAAAATTAACTGTTAGAACTGATATAAAAAACTTATACGTAGGAGGTAAATTAAATCACAACTACTTAAATTTCATAATTTGATTACCCTCTGACTCACTGAATATATATCTGAATGCCTAATTCTATTTCTTGTAATATTTCCTCTTAATTTCACTTCTAAACTTCATTTCCTACTCTATCCTTCTTCTTTTCTTTCTTGCTATTTTTTTTCTTCTTCTCTTTTCTTTTTCTTCTCGTTTCTCTCCTTTTTTCTCTCTGTTTTTCTTCTTTTCTTGTCTCAATTTTGCTCTGTTTTGATTCGGTTATTCAAGTGGTGAGAACTACTTTAATTCATCATATATACATAGCCGCTTCAAGCATGCACGACAAGTGTTGAGCATTAGAAATTGTATATTTATAAAGGAGAAAATCGTCATTTTATATTTCAAATCTTACTAACAACCCTTACTTTTATGTATTTAAGCTTCTTGTAATTTAATTATGTGTGTTTTATTTTAATTAAGTATTTTATGTATTTTAGAGGTATCATGGTCATTTCACAATAAATGAGAGATCATATGGCAAAACGGACATCACTTTTGAACTCAGGGCAGTCGAAAACCTTAAGAGGAGCATAAAATGAAAAATGGCATTGTTCACGTGTACGGTACTATTCATATGTACAGTATTGTCCATGTTACTGTTCACGACACTGTTCATATATACGGAATAATGACGTGCCATTGATCGATGATGTGGCATTGACTGATGAGGTGTCACGATTCTATTGCACTGAAATTCTTATGTATTATTGATGGTGACGTGTGTTGAGTGTTAGAAAATATATATTTATAAAAGAGAAAACCGTCATTTTACATTTCAAGTCTTACTAATTCGTGGGATCGACACTCGTCACCATTGATCTATACTACAATAGATTCGTGCGCTTGCGAGTTCATTAAAATTTGCACAACAAGTTTTTGGCGCCGTTGCCGGGGAGGTAAGTAATTTTAATTCATAGAATTAATTTTTGTGAATAATTTCTTTTATTTGTTTTCTTGTATTTTTTTATTATTAAAAAAAAGTGAATCTACATTTAAAGGTTAGTATTTATTTTCTTTTTCTCTTCTTTAAAATTTTGTAATTTAATTTTCAATTTATTTGTCTTTGTAATTTTT
This sequence comes from Citrus medica, assembly GCA_002013955.2. NCBI lineage: Eukaryota > Viridiplantae > Streptophyta > Magnoliopsida > Sapindales > Rutaceae > Citrus > Citrus medica. Next base: position 73,168 of record MKYO02016454.1, read on the forward strand.
TTTGTTTATCTTATTAATTTATTTTTAGTTAATTTATTTCACGTATTTATTTTTGTGTATTTTTATAGAAAGGTTTTAATAGCGCAATAAGGTTAGTATCGTAATTTCTCCCTCTTATTTATTTTTATTTGTTTTGTTCCCATCTTTATTTTCATTTTATTTGTTTTGCATGCATGGTCGTAGGTCATTATTACCTAATCTTGAACCTATAGACCTTGAACTAGAAAAAACACTTCGCACACACAAACAAATTAAAAATATAATGGATTTACAAGCACCACAGGAGAGGCCATTTAAGGACTATTTTAGTCCCTTAGCTAATTTGAGCACATCATGTATAAGATACCCAAATGTAGCTGCTAGGAGTTTTGAACTAAAACCTAGTGTGCTAAATTGTCTCCCCACATTCTATGGCCTAGAAAATGAGGGCCCATATAATCATCTGAATGATTTTCATGCTATTTGTCAAACATTTAAATATGAGAATTTTTCAGACGATGATGTTAAACTCAGATTATTCCCATTTTCTTTAAAGGATAGAGCTCGTTCATGGTTAAATACTTTGCCTGCTAATAGTATTGCATCATGGGAACAAATGGTAACTAAATTTTTGAATAAATATTTCCCAGTGCATAAAACCAATGCTATTCGCAGGGAAATCTCGGAGTTTACCCAGAGAGAGGACGAGCAGTTTTTCGAAACATGGGAGCGATTCAATGGGCTACTCTTGAAGTGTCCACATCATGGGTACGAGAAATGGCACCAATGCCAATACTTTTTGGAGGGATTATTGCCAAATGTGCAAGAATGGCTAATGGCAACAAGTGGAGGAGAGCTAATGTCAAAAAGTGCAACAGAGATTTGGGAATTCTTCCAGCGACAAGCGGATAATTCCCAACAACGGAGTCGATCACTCAGGAATACTAGAAGAATTAAGGGAGTAAATGAGGTTCACATTGGCGAATCAACTTCAGGAATCAAAGAAGTCAAGGAGATGGTTGAAGGTCTTGCTCGACAAATAGCATCGTTATCGACTGCTAAATCAACAGAGCCACATGACCCTGACTCATACTCAGATCAAGCCAATGCCATTGGTGTAATGAGAAAGCCATCAAATTACAACCCATACTCCAACACATATAACCCTGGATGGAGAGACCACCCCAATTTTTCATGGTCTCAAGGATTCCAACAGAATGGACCAGCAGCTCCAGCTCCACCAATGCAATCAATTCCTCAAAATCCTCAAGCCTCTCAGCCCCCATTTAGACCCTATAATCAAAACCAGAACTACTCACAACCTAGACCGTGGGAGGATTCATTCCAGAATCTCAAGAATCTTACTCACTCCACGATTGAGCAACAGAACCGCACCATTGATGGACTACGAAATGAATTGAGAGCAGGCTTCAACTCACAAGCCCAATCAGTTTCAAGCCTCGAGAAGATGGTGGGACAACTTGCTTCTTCAGTTCAGACCTTGGCAATGACCGTTGAGAAAGGTAAGTTTCCAAGTCAACCAGTGCCTAATCCTAAAGGAGTACATGAAGCAAGTACCAGTTCACCACAACAGCATGGAGAGGTCAAAGCAGTCATGACCTTGCGAAAAGGAAAGGAAGTCGACAATAAAGTGGAGATGCCGGTGACAAAAGAAAATCAAATTGTACCTGTGAATACTGAGGACTCATCACCGGAGGAGAAAGAAGAAACCAACCCAAGAGAATATGTTCCTAAAGCTCCATTTCCTCAGAGGTTAGCGAAAGGAAAGAAGGGAAAATCCACAGGTGAGATTCTTGAAATCTTCAAACAGGTAAGTGTTAACATCCCTTTGCTTGATGCTATTAAACAAGTTCCATCTTATGCCAAGTTTCTTAAAGACCTTTGTACTAAAAAGAGAAACATGCATGTTCAAAAGAAGGCATTTTTAACAGAAAACGTTAGTTCTATACTCCAACATAAAATTCCTTTAAAATGCAAAGACCCAGGTTCCCCCACTATCTCATGTAGCATAGGGAACCACACAATTGAGAATGCTTTGTTGGATTTAGGAGCTAGTGTTAATTTGTTGCCTTATTCTGTTTTCGTGAAACTTGGACTGGGAGAATTACACCCAACTCCAGTGGTGTTACAGCTTGCAGATCGGTCCACAAAAATACCTCGTGGTATTGTGGAGGACGTGCTTATTCAGGTAGACAAATTTTATTTTCCTGTTGATTTCATTGTAATTGACACTCAACCAATACAGGATTCAAGGAAGCACATCCCCATTATTCTTGGCCGACCTTTCTTGGCAACTGCGGACGCTCACATTCAATGCAGAACTGGAAATATGCAGTTGTCCTTCGGCAACATGACTATGGAGCTGAACATCTTCAACATTGCCAAACAACCTCACAGTGCAGATGATGGAATTGTTGATGTGGATTTAATTGAAGCATTAGTTGATGATACTTTTGTTTCAAACCTTAGTGATGATCCTTTACAAACATGTTTAACTCACTTTGGTTTGAATTTTGATATTGACAGATCGGTCGATGAGGTCAACGCCCTGCTTGACTCAGCACCATCTATGGACACTAATAAATGGAAGTCAAGAGTTGAGCAACTAGCACCATCAGAGAAGAAACTCATCCCATCATCAGAATCACCACCGAAACTCGAGCTCAAACCATTACCCAACACATTGGAATATGCATTTTTGGGAGAAGAAAGCACTCTACCGGTAATCATCTCATCATCCCTAAACGACGAACAAAAAGGTAAGTTGTTGGATGTTTTAAAAGAGCACAAAGGAGCATTAGGATGGACCATAGCGGACATAAAAGGTATCAACCCAGTAGACTGCATGCATTACATTCACCTTGATGAAAATGCTAAATCTACTAGGGAAATGCAACGTCGGTTAAATCCTAACATGAAAGAAGTTGTTAGAACAGAAGTCCTTAAACTATTAGACGCATGTATCATTTACCCAATTTCTGATAGTTCATGGGTCATTCATGT
>MKYO02016454.1:110554-136672 GCA_002013955.2 Citrus medica
CTCCTCCTAAGGTTTTCGACCGTCCTGAGTTCAAAAGTGATGTCGGTTTTGCCGTCTGATCTCTCCTTTATTATGAAATGACTATAATGCCCCTAAAATACATAAAATACTTAATTAAAATAAAACACATGTAATTAAATCACAAGAAGGTTAAATACATAAAAGTAAGGGTTGTTAGTAAGACTTGAAATGTAAAATGACGGTTTTCTCCTTTATAAATATACATTTTCTAACACTCAACACCCGCACCTCTCACCAAGGCTACAGCCCACCCGTCTTTTTGGCCATTTTTCCGCTGGGGGGTTTTCGGACGCCGACCGTCGGGCGCTTATTTTTGGGCGCAGCTGTGCTCGGGATGATATTTTGGCACACAGAAGGCGCTCGTAAAGCCTCTTCCCATTCCGAGTCCGGCGGACGAAGTTCGCCCGCACCCCCCACCAAGGAAATAGCCCACCCGTCTTTTTGGCCATTTTTCCGTAAGAGGACTTTGGGACGCGGACCTTCGGGTGATTTTTTTTGGGCGCACCTGTGCTGGAGATGATATTTTGGCACACGGAGGGCGCTCGCAAAGCCTCGCGCCATTCCGAGTCCGGCGGACAAAGTTCGTCCGCACCCCACAAAGTGCATAGCCGACCCGTCTTTTTGGCCATTTTTCCACTGGGGGCTTTTAGGACGCTGACCTTCGAGCGCTTATTTTTGGGCGCGGCTGTGCTTGGGACGATATTTTGGTACACGCAGGGCACTCGCAAAGAAGCGCCCCATTCCCAGTCCGGCGGACGAAATTCGCCCGAGCCCCCCACCAAGGCTATAGCACACCCGTCTTTTTGGCCATTTTTCCGCTAGGGGGTTTTGGGACGCCGCTTATTTTTGACGCGGCTGTGCCTGGGATGATATTTTGGTACACAAAAGGCGCTCGCAAAGCCTTGCACCATTCCGAGTCCAGCGGACGAAGCTCGCCCGCGCCCCTCACCAAGGCTATAGCCCACCCGTCTTTTTGGCCATTTTTCCGTTGGGGGGTTTTCGTACGCCGGCCGTCGGGTGCTTATTTTTGGGTGCGGCTGTGCTCAGGATGATATGTTGGCATACGGAGGGCGCTCGCAAAGCCTCTTCCCATTCCGAGTCCGGCGGACGAAGTTCGCCCGCGGCCCCCACCAAGAAAATAGCCCACCCGTTTTTTGGCCATTTTTCCGCAGGCGGGCTTTGGGACGCGGACCTACGGTCTCTTATTTTTGGGCGCGCCTATGCCGGGGACGATATTTTGGCACACGGAGGGCGCTCGCAAAGCCTCACCCCATTCCGAGTCCGACGGACAAAGTTCGTCCGCGCCCCCCACAAAGTGCATAGCCGACCCGTCTTTTTGGCCATTTTTCCACTGGGGGGTTTTGGGACGCCGACCTTCGGGCGCTTATTTTTGGGCGCGGCTTTGCCCCGGATGATATTTTGGCACACGGAGGGCGCTCGCAAAGCCTCCCCCCATTCCCGCGCCCCCCACCAAGGAAATAGCCCACCCGTCTTTATTGGTCATTTTTCTGCAGGGGGCTTTGGAACGTGGACCTTCGGGCGCTTATTTTTGGGTGCCCCCGTGCCGGGGACAATATTTTGGCACACGGAGGGCGCTCGCAAAGCCTCACCCCATTCCGAGTCCGGCGGACAAAGTTCGCCCGCGCCCCCCACAAAGTGCATAGCCCACCCGTCATTTTGGCCATTTTTGCACTGAGGGGTTTGGGGATGCTGACTTTCGGGCGCTTATTTTTGGGCGCGTCTATGCCCGGGATGATATTTTGGCACACAGAGGGTGCTCGTAAACCCTCGCCACATTCCGAGTTCGGTGGACGAAGTTCGCCCGCACCCCCACTAAGGCTATAGTCCACCCGTCTTTTTGTCCATTTTTCCGCTGGGGGTTTTGGGACGCCGACCTTCGGCACTTATTTTTTGGCACGGCTTCGCCCGGGACAATATTTTGGCACACGGAGCGCGCTCGCAAAGCTGCGCCCCATTCCCAGTATGGCGGACGAAATTCGCCCGAGCCACCCACCAAGCCTATAGCCCACCAGTCTTTTTGGCCATTTTTTCGCTGGGGGGTTTTGGGATGCCAACTTTCGAGCGCTTATTTTTGGGCACAGCTGTGCCCGTGAGGATATTTTGGCACAAGGAGGGCGCTCGCAAAGCCTCTCCCCATTTTGAGTCCGGCGGAAAAAAGTTCGCCTGCGCCCCCCACCAAAGCTATAGCCTACCCGTCTTTTTGGCCATTTTTCTGCTGGGGGGTTTTTGGACGCCGACCTTCGGGCTCTTATTTTTGGGCGCGGCTGTGCCCAGGATGATATTTTGGTACACGCAGGGCGCTCGCAAAGCCTCACCCCATTCCGAGTTCTGGGGACGAAGTTCGCCCGTGCTCCCTACCATGGCTATAGCCCACCCGTCTTTTTGGCCATTTTTCCGCTGGGAGATTTTGGGACGCCGACCTTTGGGCACTTATTGTTGGGCGCGGCTGTGCCCAGGATGATATTTTGGCGCACGCAGGGCGCTAGCAAAGCCTCGACCCATTCCGAGTTCTAGGAACGAAGTTCGCCCGCGTCCCTAACCACGGCTATAGCCCACCAGTCTTTTTGGCTAATTTTTCTACTGGGGGATTTTGGGACGCCGACCTTCGGGAGTTTATTTTTAGGCGCAGCTGTGCCTGAGATGATATTTTGGCACACGGAGGGCGCTCGCAATGCCTTGACCCATTCCGAGTCTGGGGGACAAAGTTCGCCCTCGCTCCCCACCAAGGCTATAGTCCACCCGTCTTTCTGGCCATTTTTCCACTGGGGTGTTTTGGGACGTCGACCTTCGGGAGCTTATTTTTTGGCGCGCCTGTGCCCTAGACGATGTTTTGGTACACGGAGAGCGCTCGCAAAGCCTCTCCCCATTCTGAGTCTGGCGGAAAAAAGTTCGCCCGCGCCCCCCACCAAAGCTATAGCCCACCCGTCTTTTTCGCCTTTTTTTCGCTGGGTGGTTTTTCGACGCCGACCTTCGAGCACTTATTTTTGGGCGCGGCTTTGCCCGGGATGATATTTTGGTACACGCCGGGTGCTAGCAAAGCCTCGCCCCATTCCGAGTTCTGGGGACGAAGTTCGCCCGCACCCTCAACCACGGCTATAGCCCACCAGTCTTTTTGGCAATTTTTCTGCTGGGGGATTATGGGACGCCGACCTTCGGGACCTTATTTTTGGGCGCGGCTGTGCCCGAGATGATATTTTGGCACACGGAGGGCGTCCACAAAGCCTTGACCCATTCCGAGTCTGGGGGACGAAGTTCGCCCTCGCCCCCCACCAAGGCTATAGCCCACCTGTCTTTTTGGCCATTTTTCCATTGGCGCACGCAGGGCGCTAGCAAAGCCTCGACCCATTCCGAGTTCTAGGGACGAAGTTCGCCCGCGTCCCTAACCACGGCTATAGCCCACCAGTCTTTTTGGCAATTTTTCTGCTGGGGGATTATGGGACGCCGACCTTCGGGACCTTATTTTTGGGCGCGGCTGTGCCCGAGATGATATTTTGGCACACGGAGGGCGTCCACAAAGCCTTGACCCATTCCGAGTCTGGGGGACGAAGTTCGCCCTCGCCCCCCACCAAGGCTATAGCCCACCTGTCTTTTTGGCCATTTTTCCGCTAGGGGTTTTTCGACGGCGCCCTTCGGGTGCTTATTTATGGGCGTGCCTATGCCCTGGATGATGTTTTGGTACACAGAGGGCGCTCGCAAAGCCTCTCCCCATTTTGAGTCCGGGGGAAAAAAGTTCACCCGCGCCCCCCACCAAAGCTATAGCCCACCCGTATTTTTGGCCATTTTTTCGCTGGGGAGTTTTTGGACGCCGACCTTCGGGCACTTATTTTTTGGCGCGGCTGTGCCTGGGACGATATTTTGGCACACGTAGGGCGCTAGCAAAGCCTCGCCCCATTCCGAGTTCTGGGGATGAAGTTCGCCCTTGCCCCCCACCAAGGCTATAGCCCACCTGTCTTTTTGGCCATTTTTCCACTGGTGGGCTTTGGGACGCCCACCTTCGGGCGCTTATTTTTGGGCGCGCCTGTGCCCTGGACGATGTTTTTGTGCACGGAGGGCACTCGCAAAGCCTCTCCCCATTCTGAGTCCGGCGGAAAAAAGTTCGCCTGCGCCCCCCACCAAAGCTATAGCCCACCCGTCTTTTTGGCCATTTTTCCACTGTGGGGTTTTTCGACGCCGACCTTTGGGCACTTATTGTTGGGCGCGGCTGTGCCTAGGATGATATTTTGGCACACGCAGGGCGCTAGCAAAGCCTCGCCCCATTCCGAGTTCTAGGGACGAAGTTCGCCCGCGCCCCTAACCACGACTATAGCCCACCAGTCTTTTTGGCCATTTTTCTACTGGGGGGTTTTGGGACGCCGACCTTCGGGAGTTTATTTTTAGGCGCAGCTGTGCCTGAGATGATATTTTGGCACACGGAGGGCGCTCGAAAAGCCTTGACCCATTCCGAGTCTGGGGGATGAAGTTCGCCCTCACCCCCCACCAAGGCTATAGCCCACCTGTCTTTTTGGCCATTTTTCCGCTGGGGGGTTTTGGGACGCCGACCTTCGTGCACTTAGTTTTGGACGCGGCTGTGCCCGGGATGATATTTTGGCACACGGAGGGCGCTCGCAAAGCCTCGCCCCATTCCGAGTCCGGCGGATGAAGTTCGCCTGCTCCCCCCACCAAGGCTATACCCCACCCGTCTTTTTGGCCATTTTTCCGCTGGGGGGTTTTGGGACGCCGACCTTCGGGCGCTTATTTTTGGGTGCGGCTATGTCCGGGATGATATTTTGGCACACAGAGGGCGCTCGCAAAGCCTCGCCCCATTCCGAGTTCGGCGGACAAAGTTCGCCCGCTCCCCCCACCAAGGCTATAGCCCACCCATCTTGTTGGTCATTTTTCCGCTGTGGGGTTTTGGGAGACAGACCTTCGGGCACTTATTTTTGGGCGCGGCTAGGCGCAAGACGATATTTTGGCACACGGCGGGCGCTCGCAAAGCCTCGCCCCATTCCGAGTTCGGCGGACGAAGTTCGCCGGCTCCCCCCACCAGGGCTATAGCCCACGCGTTTTTTTGGCCATTTTTCCGCTAGTGGGTTTTGGGACGCCGACCTTCAGGCGCTTATTTTTTGGCGCGGCTGTGCCCGGGATGATATTTTGGCACACGGAGGGCGCTTACAAAGCCTCGCCCCATTCCGAGTTCGGCGGACGATATTCGCCCGCGCCCCCCACCAAGGCTATAGCCCACCCGTCTTTTTGGCCATTTTTCCGCTGGGGAGGCTTTGGGATGCCTACCTTCGGGCGCTTATGTTTGGGTGGGGCTGCGTCCGGGACAATATTTTGGTACACAGAGGGCGCTCGCAAAGCCTCACCCCATTCCGAGTCCGCCCCACCGAGGCTATAACACACCCATCTTTTTGGCCGCCCAATATAACCCTCCGTAGAGGTGATAATTCTTTGGCCGCCCAATTTTTCGATAACTGCATCTTCCATAATCTCAGAGTCTGAACTGCCATTACGGACATCTCCACAAAATTCATCACTGGAGTTACTGTAATCCTCAATCCGATGACTTGTTCCAATTCTAGCTTTTGAATTGTTGGTTGCAGGAGCTACCTCAGGAATGTCATAGTATCATTTCAATTACTTTAACAAAAAGAAAGTCATTACCCAAATTAAGTATCAATGCCAGTGCACCTCTTTTCTTGCCAAACTGTGGAGTTGATCAGCCGCTGCTTAACGAGTCTAAGGTAAACACTCAAGTGCTGAAATTTTAAAAAATGACATTTTTTCTATTTAATAATTCTTTCTTGTGTACGTTATAAATGAGCAAAAGAGATAATTAAAAACTTACGTCATTGTTCAACTAATCGCCTCGGACCACTGATTGAAACCAATTAGAATCAACGAAAAGCACTTCCTTATAGAAATTCGTAACACTTAACGCTTCAAACTAAATGTCTATCAAGTTTTGATATTCATCTTTGGCCTCAACATCTATTAAGTCTAGTTCTTCCACTTCTGTTGTGACTGCTAGCAAAATTGTTGTGAAAGGGCCTGTAATATTTACTAGTACCAGCAAGCGATGCTTGATTTGTACAGCCCCATCAACTGGCTAAATTCTCGTTCTCATTGTGCAATCCCCTCATTCGTCGAATGGCTACTGCTGATGAAACTAAAAATAGTTGGCCTCTTGTATCACTGCAATCATATCCCAATTGCACCCCTTGTATTTTAATTGCCAAAGTTATTGTCGGTTGTTAAATGTATTATTACAAACTACAGTGTATAATAGGTTTTTCATTGTGCAATAGTAACATCAAAATATCTTGGTCTGCACAAGCTGATTTGATCAATTTAAGTTGTTATAGTACAATTAATGTTAATGCCTGAAACATCACTAACATGATGTGTACGTGCTGTCTATTGCCTATCTTATGAGAACATAACTTATTATGATATTTGAGCGTGGAATATCTAATGACTACTAGTTAATATACTAAAATTATACTTCATTACTAATTCATTGTAACACTTATATTATCCTTTAATTAATGATAATAATTGCCTTTAGTCCCTCTAATGCCACCCTAATTCCAGCTTATCCCATACCTGATTATCAGCATTATTGTCAGATTAACCAAAGTTTGTACGTGGTCTTCTTAATGTCTTGCTGGGATATCATGCTTACATACTTGTGTTATTGTCATTTTATTTGTATCTTCTATTGTCACAATGTGTATCAAGTTTTTTTCGAGATATATATATATATATTGTACCTACTGAAATGATAATTTAATATGATCTCTTCTGTTAGGTATAACACGACTGTATATGTTTTATTTTTATCAAAACATATATTTTATGTACACATCATATATTCATGTGAATTTCTATGGATTTCAATCGCTTAGACCTAACTTCAATAAAAATAAAAGAGAGGCCATGATTGCAATAAACAGGGGATGTCATATTGTAAATTCGTAGGCGATTTATCAAGCTCTAAACATGCTCCAACTACTGTGACTTAAGTATTCTTCACTTATTCGGTTTAACTGACAATATTATGATTGGCTTAATATATAACATATAAGCATAAGTTATTGACTAACATATAAACTGCTGAAGTAAGATAAACTCGTAAATTCCATAACAATTGTTTCGTCAATGATTTTCCTAATGCAACTGCATTATTGACAGAACTATAACAATAAATTTTGCCTACTTTCTACAGCCATGACCCTTCTGCCCTAAGTGATATACATCTTCCTAAACAACTTGGCCCGTGCATTTTGTTCAACCTCATTCGTTGTACTAAATGTATGGGATCATTCAAATATTTTGTCCTTCACCTGGTTAGTATAGCACACGACCAACTGAATGACCAAATCCTTTCTGGCATCGTCTAAGTCGTACTGTACAATCCATTTAAAACAAAAAAAACACAAGCTTAAAAAATTAGCATGTGGAATATTACTAGTGATCAAGAAACTTCCATTCTATCATGATTATACTTTTAGTCTTTCTATCATTATCATGCAACTTAAACAGAAACATCTCATTATGGACAAAAAAGACATATATAATGAATTGCATAAAATAATATAAATATTAAAATAATTCATTATTAGGCTAAACTTGGCAACAAACCTTATATGCATCCAGGTTCCGTTCTTGCTCAAGGTTCTGCATATACTACATGACAAACAGTCCACAATCATAATTATTAGGTTATTTGTACATTCTCTTACTATAAACCACAGTAAAACTCTAAAACGAGAATTCACTTTGAAATAACATCTTTATGTCATCCTACAATACTTCATCAAGTGCTCTCATTTGTTGTAAAACAAAAACCCAACAAAAGTCTAAATTAACAAGCACTTTTTTTGAATTATTAAATCTAAGCATTGCCACAATAAAATCTGCTATCACCATTGTTTTTGCTTCTTCATATAAAGATTTTTCCTATGATGAACTTTGTAGTGGATCCCATATCTCAGTACATCTATGAGGAATGTTCACAACAATATACCAGTGCAACTCCTCATAGTTTATTGTGGTATATATTTGGGCCAAGCATCAATTTCACAGTATCAACATATCGCATTTTTTGTCGTAGTTATTAGTAGTAGTAATTTTTTTCTATACCTGATTACAACGCAATAGGTCTTGCATATTGTTGAGTGTTAGAAAGTGTATATTTATAAAGGAGAAAATTGTCATTTTACACTTCAAGTTTCACTAGCATCCCTACTTTTATGTATTTAAGTCTCTTATGATTTAATTATGTGTGTTGTATTATAATTATGTGTTTTATGTATTTTAGGGCCATCATGGTCATTTCACAATAAATGAGAGATTAGACAGCAAAACGGACATCACTTTTGAACTCAGGATAGTCGAAAATCTTAGGAAGAACATAAAAGGAAAAATGGCACTATTCACATTTACGGTACTGTCCATGTTACTGTTCAAGACACTATTCACATATACAAAACAAAAATGTGACATTGATCGATGATGTGATATTGACCGATGAGGTGTCACGATGTTATTGGATTAAAATTCTTATGTACTGTTGATCGGTGACGTGGCAACATGTTAGTGGACAAAAAATTATGTGTACTGTGCATGCATATACATGGAATTATTTACAACCAAACTACATCACTATTCAAGCTGCCTCACTGTTCATACCGCGTCACTATTCAAACCTCGTGGTCAAACCACATGGTCAAACAGCGTACTGTTGATCAATGACGTGGCGTAATCTTGAGCGTCCAAATTATTCTTAATCTGATGGCTATTATTTACTCAATGTATCTATAAAAAGGGGGGGATCCCCCCTAATTTAGCATCCTTGAATTCATTTTTTTAGTTCAATTTTTTGTAATTCTTTCTCCATCTTGTATTTTCTACGTATTTTAATAAATTTTCATTCTCAACATGTTCCATGGGTTTTATTTGGTAAATTTACTTTCTCTTCCCCTCTGATTTTTATGGAAGTTTTGACTTTTCGTTGACAGATAGTAATAATCTTGTCTAGATACCTCATAACCAAATTATTCAAACTTTAAATTGGTGTTAACCACATAACCAAATCAAAGATTTAAAAATAATACTAGGAGAATTCCATAATCAATTGGGAATCTTAAAGTATTCAAATTATTCTAGCCCAATTTACAATTAAGGATAACTCTTTTCTCTAATTTGTCTGTTCTTGTTTTTCACATACTTGTCAAACTCTTACCGATGAAGAAAATGTGTATTGATGCATGCACACACGTATATATATGGAAGTGGATGTTAGTTATGTTAACTGGTAAAATTTCATTGCTTGAAAAAGTTTTATTACCGATCAGATTTTTTTAATGGTAGAATAACTTTTCATTAACATTTATTAAGGTATAAATGAGTTATCGAAAATTCAGAGAAAAATTGAGAGGTTCTTTTTAAAGGTAATTTGCCTTAGGATGATAATAAATATATTCTAGGACATGTTGCATCTATAACATGATCAATTAATTATTTCTTTCTCATCTTTCAAACACCACGTGAAAACAAACTTCTCATTGAAAATAACAATTTGCTATCAACTGGAGATGTCCAAGGGGCCAGGTCGGCAAAGGAAAGGCCATGTGGATTTATGCGCGTACCGTGTCATATCCACCATATGATTCGTGTTGTGCTCTTTTTATTTTATTATTATTATTACTATTTTACTTAGGCATGGCCTGACTCATGCCCCATACCGGCATACCCACATGTGTCGTGCCGGACTATGCAACAGGTCATGCCTAAAAAAAGAAAGTATGACAAGTTTTTTTTTTAAAATCATTAAGTGGTCCAAAAAAAATTTTAAGAGGACATGCCAAGTTATTGGCATGCTTTTTTCAAAATCATGCACTTTGTTTAAGTCCACGTGCTTTTAGTCAAATAGAATTAAAGTTTAAAACTCAAGTCCATATTTAATAATAATACGGGAATACAATACTAACTGTTAAGTTAGACCTATGGTACTAGAATTCTTTTTTAATACTTAATAATAACAATAGCAACAACAACAATAATTATTTTTTCTTAAGGATTAACTTAATTGCTAACTTGGGCTTACATAGAGTCAAAAATTGTAATCCATAATGACATTAATATATACATTTATAAAATTATGATGTTTATAATTTTATTTGTTAAAATCATGATACCATCTATTCATTTAATAAATTATAAACATAAAACAACTAAAATATTTTTCTTTAAACTAAGAATTAAATGAATTTAAAAAACTTATGCTAATAAAATACATTAGAAGATTCAATTTCAAGTTATTTGTAAAATCATAAAATTTTAAGTTTGGTTTCTTTGAAAAGTTTTACTTGGCTCTCATGCTATTGAAGACCTATCCGTTACGTGCCAATTTGCCAGTGAAACGTGCTTATTATAGGCTTTTCATGAGTTGTACTTTAGCATATCTCTAATTATGCCGTGCTTTTAAGGTCCATGTGTCAAAAATTCTCAGTCTAGCCAGCTCGCGTGCCCACCGTACTGTGCTGTATGCCCTACCAAAACATTCTTGTGCCATGCCGTGCTGTACGGACATTTGCCGTTCCCTGCCACATGCCATACCGTGCTGGCCATCTCTACTTGAGAGCACTAGCTTGACTTCTCATGGGAAGCTCTATTTACCCTTTGTACAAAACATATAACAAGAATACATTTATGGCCACTTCAATTGAATAATACATTTTTGACACCATGTATATTATTATTTTTTTCCTTGATTTTTTTATAGTTCTTTTATACCTTTGTAAAAAGTGCTTATTACCAAAAGTGTACAATACCCATGACAATATCTTCTCAATATGTGATACCACAAGTCATATACATATATAGACAATACTCGTTTAATTATTGTGTTTTGGGCTTAAAAAAGTTAAAAACTCCAAACTATTAATTATAAAGCCAGTCCTGTTACTCATTTTACATATTTAAAAAAAAAAAAGATCTGCTAACTCTATGAAATAAGAGTTATCATGGCATTTCCATACTTAAACTAATATTACTTAGAGAGTAAATGATATGTTTTTATTGTGTTTTGAGTTATGTTTTGTATGGGCATCTATTTAAGTTTAATTTAATAAATTGATTGTGTTTTAGATCACTTTGTGCTCTGATTATGTGCATGATTGTAGGTGACCAAAAAGCTCAAACTTTATGAATAGAATGTTGCAGCAACATACTTGTAGAAATGACAAAGAACTTGTTTGCAGATGAACTAAAACATGTCTAAATCAGAGAAAATGTTGAAGCAACTGCTGCAGAAATCCAGAAGCAAATACAGACAAGACTACCTACATGGTAACTAACAAAGTAGCAACAGGTGGCACAAAAAGATATGCGATTCGAGGTTTCCAAAAAAACGACATGTTGTCACATGCTTTTGGTTGCGCTAATTCCAAGATATAAAAAAAGCACACGTGAATGAAAAATGGAGGAGGTGCCGTCACACAAAAACAACATAGATAAAAAGAAAAAGAAGAGAACCAGAGAGAGTTAAGGGCTAAAAGAAGGGATTTCTGAGAAAAGAAGGAGAGATCATAAAAACCAGAAAGAAGGACATCTTTAATTTAGTGGATCTCAATTTCTACTCTTTATTTACTTGCTTTTACATTTCTATGGGAATGCATTTGATGGCAAAAGCGTGTATTGCTACTATTTTATCGCTTATCATGAATGAAAGTTTGATGTAATTAGGTGTTAAACAAGCTTAATGGTTACTTGACTTATATATCGGTGTTGCTTAGAATCTACTGTAGCATTTTGTCTTGATTTTACTTATTTCAAATCTCTATTTTGTTAACATAAATATTTATTTATTATTGATTTTGATGATAACAAACTTGATAAGATTGATTAATCTTTTAAAAGCTCAAAATAGTTTTCATATATTTTTAAATCATTATTCTCATTTTATAAAGGCTTTATATTCTATGAAAATGTTTTTATACAATTGGTTATTCTCATGTTAATGGTTGCAATTGAAAAAGTTTTGAGAATATTGATAAATAACAAGTATTGCTTAAAATCCTGAAAATGGACTTATTTGACAAGTTTTATAAAGTTAAAGGTCTTCCAAAAATCGGTTTTCAAAAAGATAAAATTTTTGAAGCATGCCAATTCAAGGTATGCTAGCTTGAGTGGAACATATTACACTTTTTTAATTGTTGATGATTTTCAAGATACACATGAGTATTATTCTTAGCTAATAAGGATGATGCTCTTGATGCTTTTAAAGTGCTTTGTAAGAAAATTCAAAATGAAAAAGGGTACGGTATTGCATGCATTAGAAGTGATCATGGAGGAGAGTTTGAAAACTATGCATTTGAAACCTTTTGCAATAATCTAGGCATTGTGCATCAGTTTTCATCACCTAGAACTCCATAACAAAATGGAGTTGTTGAGAGAAAGAATAGGTCAATTTAAGAAACGGCTAGGACTATGTTGAATGAAAATTCCTTGCCTTAGTATTCTTGGGCCGAGGCCATCAACACCGCTTGTTATGTTTTAAATCGTGTGTTGATTAGACCTAATCTTAATAAAACTCCATATGAGCTTCGGAAAGATAGAAAACTCAACATTAGTTATTTCAAAGTTTTTGGATGTAAATGTTTTATTTTGAACACAAAAGATAATCTTGATAAATTTGATTCAAAATTTGATGTTGGTATTTTTCTTGGATATTCAAACTCAAGTAAAGCTTATAGAGTTTATAGCAAAAGAACTCTAGTTGTGGAAGAATCTATGCATGTTATATCTAATGAATCTAACCCCTCCCCTACAGAGAAGGTTGTTGTTGATAATGATGCAGATGAAGAATTATAAAAAGAGTCATCAAAGGATAACCAAAAGGATGCATCTCATGGAAATCAAGATGAGCAACATGAAGAAATGAATGTAAGGCAAAATGAAGGTACTTCTCAATCACTCCCCAACGGGTGGAAGTATGTTTCTGCTCATCCTAAGGACTTGATTTTAAGAGATTCCTCAAGTAGCATAACAACTAGATCATCATTTAGAAATGCTTGTGAGCATGCTGCATTCATATCTCAAATTGAACCAAATTCCTTTGCGGATGCGGAAAATGATGAATCTTGGATTATGGCAATGCAAGAGGAGTTAAATCAATTTGAGAGAAATGATGCGTGGGAATTAGTTCCTAAACCAGAACATCAATCCATTATAGGTACTAAATGGGTATTTAGAAATAAAATGGATGAATCCGGTGTAGTTGTAAGGAATAAAGCTAGACTAGTAGCTCAAGGTTACAACCAAGAAGAGGGAATTGATTTTGATGAAACATTTGCATCTGTAGCTAGATTAGAATCCATTAGGATGTTGTTAGCATTTGCATTTCATAAAGATTGCATTTTATTTTAAATGGATGTCAAGAGTGCTTTCTTAAAAGGTTATATTATGGAGGAAGTTTATAAGAAACAACCCACTGGTTTTGAAAAAAAAAAATCTAAATCATGTTAAGTTGTCAAAAGCATTGTATGGATTAAAGCAAGCACCTAGAGCATGGTATGATAGGCTTAAGAATTTCTTATTGGATAACGGTTTTTCGATAGGTAAAGCGGATACTACTCTCTTTGTTAAGCATAAAAACCAAGATATTCTTGTTGTTCAAATTTATGTTGATGATATTATTTTGGTTCTACTAATGAATTATTGTGTAAAGAAATTTCATCTTGTATGAGTAAAGAATTTGAAATGAGTATGATGGGAGAGTTGAAGTATTTTCTTGGGCTGCAAATAAAATAAAATGAGGAAGGAATTTTTATAAACCAAGCCAAGTATGTGAAAGACTTACTCAAGCGATTTGGCATTGATGATTCAAAGACCAAAAGCACTCCAATGAGCACAACAACTAAGCTTGACAAAGATGAAAAAGGCAAAGAAGTGGATATCAAAATGTATCAAGGTTGGTTGCTAAATTGGAGTTTATATGGGAGTGTTTTAACCACTTTGTTTTTGAGGATATGTTCATTTTTAAGGGGAGATTCTGCCAAAAATTTTTCGACATGGGTAATCTCTGAAGTTCTCTTTTTAATCTTTCCACGCTCATTTCTTTTTTATGATGAAGGGGGAGATAATTTATATATAATCTATTGAAAATTTTTGTTTTTACTTTTGTGGTTAAAAATTGATGGGCACATATTTAGGGGGAGCTAAATTCTACAAATATTTTACTTAGGGGGAGCACATATTTTAGGGGAGCAAAATTGCATAAGTATTTTCTTGAAAAGTTTGTCATCACCAAAAAGGGAGAGATTGTTAACATAAATATTTCTTTATTATTGATTTTGATGATAACAAACTTGATTAATCTTTTAAAAACTCAAAATAGTTTTCATATACTTTTAAATCATCATTCTCACTTTATAAAGGCTTTATATTCTATGAAAATGTTTTTATAAAATTGGTTATTCTCATGTTAATGGTTTCAATTGAAAAAGCTTTGAGAATTTTGATAAATAACAAGTATTGCTTAAAATCCTGAAAATGGACTTATTTGAAAAGATTTATAAAGTTTTGGGCCATAGTATATTTTTATAAAGTTTTAGAGCCAAACTGTAATTTTATAAAATAGTTCACTGTAGGAGTCACTGTAGAAAACAACGATCCAATATCTTGATAATGGCAATCCGACATCAAATAGAATTGAAGAGTTGCCTTTGAACACTAGCGACGATTCCACATCTTGAAAACGGTGATCCGACAATTTTAAAATTCAGTCCAACGGTCATATTGACCAGATAAATGGTGATCCAAAATCTAGTTAACGGCGATCTGATAGTGAGCAGCAAGTCAATAACAGCTAGTTTCCATCTCTAACTATAAATAAGCTCAATCAAATTTAAACAACAACGATTCCAACAATTGTCATTAAGTAAATTATTGAGCATACAACTTTATTTGAGCTTTAAATTCTTGTATGCATCTCACTTACTCACACTTTAGATCTTTATTTGTAATCAAACACATTGTGTGAGAGAGATTTATTTTTGTAATATTTTTGAAAAATAAATTGAGAGGTTCTAACAAGAGATTTGGGATAATCTCTTTGTGTAAAGGTTTATTAACACCTTGGAAGTCAATTGTAAGAGCAATTTAAGCCTTGGAGGCTTACTTAGTGGAATCCTCAAGGCCAGTGAGCTTAGAGGCGTGGACGTAGGCACAATTAGCCGAACCACGTAAAAATCACGTGTTTAATTTCTCTTCCCTTACTCTTTTATTATCTTGCTAGATTAAATTTATTGTTTTTTTATTTCAGTAAGGCAATAGATTTAATTGTTGAGTGGTTTGCTTAGCCTAATTTTTAGTAACCCAATTCACCCATCCTCTTGGGTTGCTTAGATAGTATTTCATATTTCGATTCAACACCCATTTAGGGGATACGTAGCCTAAAAAAAGTCTGACTTAATGGAACAAATTAAGATAATACATGGTTTTAGATTGAGTTTCTCAAGTTGAGTTAATCTCGATTTGAATAAGGCCATGCTTAATCTAAGATTAGTGAAGAACTAGATATAAGGGTTAACCTTGTATGGTAATTGGAATCTAGAATGCATAATGTTATATCTAATGTTAGAATAACAACTGGTCACTATTAGGTTGCATATAGATATACGATATCCAACATGCGACAGTTGAGGATACATGACAGATTCTGCCCAGTGCTGTAGTAGATGTTGTAGCAACAATGTTGTAATTGAAAAATAATCAATACCATTAAGTGAGTTTAAGTACTCTATTACTCATTTCCTATTGACTATATCTTTGTGTTTGACCTGAGATTTCCTTTATTGCATTCTGTTTGTTGCGTTTTTAATTTTGTTAGGTCATTAATTTCATTAATACTTTTAATTTTAATTAGACTTAGATTGCACTGTCAAGATTGCTGCAGCAAGTCCTATAACATCAATCCCTATGGAGACGATTTGGATACTCATAATTATATTACTTGTCATGTACACTTGTATATTGGCCTCTAACAATATGCATTAACAAGTTTTCGGTGTCGTTACTGGGGATTACATGCTTATTATGATTTGTAAAGTCAAATTTAGTTTGTTTACTGTGTTGACAGAAATGCTCTAGCAACCCTTGCATGCGTAAATACAAACCTGTTGAATTCCAGTTTGATCCAAAAATTAAAAGAACTATAAGGAGATTGAGAAAAGAGCATAGAAATTTAATATTTATTGTCGGCATGGGTGATTTGCAAGATATAGGGAATTTGAACCTTCGAGGAGAAATAAAACTAGTCAATGCACAACGAGGACAAGAAGGTAAGAATGGCTAGAATATTCATGGGCAAGCAGGGAACAACAATATTATCTACATGACAGATGATAGAGACAGAGTCATTAGAGATTATGTAGTGTTGACCCCGCAAGCCATAAATCCTAGAATAGTTAGACTTGAAGTGCAAACTGCTAATTTTGAGCTCAAACCAATGATGCTTTAGATGTTTTAAACAATGGGGTAATTCAATGGACTGCCATCAAAAGATCTTCACCTTCACCTTAAACTTTTTCTTGAAGTAACTGATGCTTTTAAGATTGTTGGAGCATCACATGTAGCATTGAGACTCAGACTCTTCCCATTTTCTCTAAGGGATCGAGCAAGAGTATGGTTAAATTCTCTACCGCCTAACTCCATTACTACATGGAATGGCTTAGCTGATAAATTTTTAATGAAGTATTTTCCACCTACTAGGAATGCAAAATTGATAAATTAGATCACATCCTTCCATCAACTTGAAGATGAAAACTTCTATAATGCATAAGAAAGATTCAAGGAGTTATTTAGGAGATGTCCTTATCATTGTATTCCTTACTGTATATAGTTGGAAACTTTCTATAATGGTCTCTACCCAAGCACTAGATTGATAATGGATGCTTCAACAAATAGAGCCTTGTTATCTAAGTCTTACAATGAAGCTTATGAAGTTTTAGAAATGATAGCTAGTAACAACTATCAATGGCCATTGACCAGACAAGCTACAATAAGAGGAATAGCAAGAGTCCACAATGTAGATTCCTGGACAATATTATCAACCAGAGTAATCTCATTAACAAATATAGTGAAGGCTATTACTACGGCTCCAACAATTGTCAACCAAATTACTGAGGTATCTTGTGCTTATTGTGGGGAAGGGCATCTATTTGATAATTGTTCTGGAAATCTTACCTTAGTCAACTATATAGGCAACTACAACAAACAGAACGAGAACAATCCTTACCCAAATACTAAATACTCTTCAACAGCAGTATGGACCCTTCAAAATCTCTTATAACACACATAAGGATAAATGGTCAATTAATGAACTATTCACTATGTGTGTTAAAGAAGAAGGGAGGCTGTTAATAAAAGTTGGTGAAGGTGCATATATAGTAACACAAGAAAAGAGAAAACCCTAGACCAAGAAAAAAAGGGAAAGATAAAATACTTCTCTATAAAGAAATAAAAAAAGAGAAACCAAGTAGTACAAGTCTGGAAACTGAAACCAGGAATATAAAATTTCTTTTCGAAAACTAAAACAAAAACGCTACTCAAAATTAGACTGTATGTTTCGATTGCCTTCATATGTGAATACATCTTGATTACAAGATGCATTGCTTACTTCTCACTAGCTTCCGTAGGTTTTGTAGACCCTGTAAGGTATTCGTTACATCTTCATTAGGTTTTGCAAACCCTGCAAGGTATTCATTACATGGATTGTAGAACCAAAGTCAACTTTCAGATGATTTCTTAGAGTAACCTCAATCACCACCATGATGCCTTTTAAAATCAGAATCATCTCAACCCCATGCCAGTCTATAATTCCATCACAAAAATAATCATATACCAAGGTTCCTTCCTTTGTGTTTAGTAGTCGTCCTAATGCTTTTACGAAAACTGATTAGTATTAAAAATGTTTAATTATGTTTTTAATCATCTCTTTACATCTCTCTTCTTTTCAATTTCTCTCAATCTCCCTGTAATCTTGTTTTTAAGGTGTGTTTTTAATATTTTGTACAATTATTTTTATAAATAAATTTATTTTTATTTTCAATTTTAGTAATTTTTAATATTTTGAGACTCACCGAGTTATAATATAACAAGACACTCTTATACTTGGGAGTTAAAAATTACTTTTTAAGTTGTGTTAGAAACTTTTTGAATTTCTGGGAGAGAGGGAACTCGTGTTCACTAGTTACTAATATAAGTTACTCAAGTGGGCAGTTCAAATACATAGAAACAAAATCAATATATAAAGAGCACACAATCCAACTCATCTCTTTCTTGAATGCAAGGGTGTGCCTGGATCTAAGGATGGAAGAAAAAGGATTGATAAATCAGAAAACATTCAAACTATTATCAGAAGAAGCATTATATTAAGAATGACCTCCCTTTCTTTGCTTGACTTGTGTTAGAAATTTCACTCTCTGACAGTTCACCACATGCTGTAATTATCACAAGATGTTTAAGCTTCCCCTATCATTTATAGAAACTTGTTCGATTTTTCTCACAATATTTCCAAATACAATACTGTTTCTGCATAGATATTGGACATTTGATCAAAAAATGAACTCTGAAAATTTTCTTCTTTGATCAGTAGTGATAAGACGATTGTCACAAGCAAGAGGTAAATAATTACAACAAAAAATGAAAAGGAAAGTCATAATAAGCAAATATGCTAGAGTTGGAAGTTGTTATTTGGAATTCTATTGAAGGAGTTGTAAGCAAACTTCATATACAAACATAACACAACATGCACATAAGATCAAAAGCGAAAAAATTAAAATAAACCCTCTAGCCATTGATATATTCTATAGATATTTGATGCTTCTGAGTCCTCTGTAATCATTAGTGATGGTGTAGCATAATATATAATTCAAATGGCGTTTTAGGAACCATTTTGGTTGGAACTTGATTTAAATGTACATATCCGTCTTGAGAGCTTCAGTCCATAAGGATTTGAAAGCTTAGAACTGCTAGCCATATTGTTCACCATATCCAACAAAGTTCGGTTTATGCTTTTTACTACACCATTCTGATTTGGAGAACCATGCATAGTGTATTGCGCAACTATCCTATGTTGTTGAGTATATCCCGTCTCTATCTGTTCTTACGATCTTAATTTGTTTTTCACATTGCTTATCTACTTCTACTTTAAATGCCTTAAAAACATCTAATGTCTCTTTTTATTATTAAGTAAGTTATAGATATATGTATTGTGAGTAATCATTTATAAAAGAGATGAAATATCTCTGACCATATGAGTCCATATCTAGATTACAAATATCTAAATGTATGATTGCCAATATTCTAGAACTCCTCTTGGCAACTTTCTTTGTCGTATTGGTTTGATTTCCTTTTATGCAGTCCATATAAGTATCAAAATTAGTAAATTCCAAAGTACTGAATACTCCATCATTTACTAATATTTTAATTTCTTCTATGGAGATATAACCTAGTCTCTGATGTCATAAAGTAGAGGAATTTCCATTCACAACACATCGTTTAATACCAGCATGAACATGCCTTGAAATTTTGCAAATTAAGGCCAATAAAACCATCTGACAATGTACCATTCCCAACAAGATCAAATTTACAAAATACATTATAAAACATATCTAAAATGTTAAAGTTATGGACATTGATTATACTATTCAGAAAGATGAACCACTTATTGATGATAACAGCATTGAAGCTGATATTACTCTTTATGACAAGTGGGAGTGACCTAATCGCCTCAGTATGATGTTCATAAAGATAAAAATCTCCACTGATATTCGTGGTTTAGTCAATTAGCATAATGATGTCTTGGCATTACCAGAGGCTATTGATAAGCAATTTTAACTTCAAATAAGGCACTAGCCAGTACTCTAATAAAGAAGTTTTCATCTATGCATATGAATGACATTGCGGCTCAATTGAAACTTCTTGGGGTTAATATGTCTGAAACTTTCCTTTTCGGAAGCAGTAGTCTTAAGAGGAGGGATAAGAGAGGAAGAACAAGGCACAAATGACTGTGTCCCTAGATGTCTAAGCTAACCCCGTAGAGGTAAAGAGAAATCAGACAACTGATCGGCGGGTATCACAACGTTAAGAATACGATCATCACGAAGTGCAAGCAAACTAGATTTATCTTGCTTAATCTTCATCCGTTCCTCATTTTGCCAATCAAAACCCAAGCTATATATGTTTTTTTTTTCTCCTACAACCTTAGTGGGATTAAAAGTGGGTTCATATGTGGGCACTTGAAATAACTTAAGTATCCTAATAATAAAGTTATCGTGAGGAAGGGAACAGTTAACTACACTAAAACTACAAAGCATGTGACGAATAATAGTATATCCAAGATTAACAAGACGGCCCCTAAGAATATAATCTAACAAGGCTACATCCTTATGAGATATTTCATCTTCATGCCCTGACCTAGGAGCAACAACAGTTTGAAAAATGCAAAGTAAAACTCGAGATTGCAGATATAAACATTGGGTACAAAGATGAATGATACATACCTTATCATAAAAATATGTATGCCTACAAATGTTTCTAACTACTTCAACATAAGAGTAATCATGAAAATAAATGATTGTCCTAGCAGAGCAAATCTCTAGGCCTTCATCTCGGGTTATGATAACTCTACAAATCAGAGTTATCATGGTATTTTTATGATTAAATCAACATTACTTAGAGAGTAAATGGCATATTTTTACTATATTTTAGTTATATTTTGCATGAGTATCTATTTTAGTTTACTCTCAATAAATTTTGTTTAATTTAGAATAATTTGTGTGCTTAGTTCATATGCATAATTGAAGGTGACCGGAAGCTCAAGATTCAAGGAAGGAATGCTGCTGTAATAAGCTTATAAGTATAAGGAAAGAACATTGTTATAGAAGAATTGAAAAAAGTCTAGAACAATGCAGATGTTGAAGCCAATGTTGTAGCACTGTTGCTGTAGCAATCCTAGAGCAATGACAGAGACCATTTCGCCCAAGATACTTAGAAGATTGGGATCTAGAGTTTCTTAAACTAAAACATGTGCGCCCTAGGCTTCTGATTTCCCTAATTCTAACCTATAAAAGGTGCACACACGTAAAGAAGAAAGAGAGGTTGTCATCAGAGAAAAAGAATAGAGAGACAAAACAAGAGAAAAAAAAGATCAAGATAGAGAATTGAGGACGACAACAAAGGATTTTAGAAGAACATCAACCGAATCTCAACTCTTATTTATTGTTCTCATGTTTTTAATCTTGTTATGATGAATTGTTTGATGATTGAAATTTGATTCTTGTTTTATCGCAGATTGTGAACTAAATTTACTCGTGGTTGAGTGATGAACAAACTTGATGGGTAATTGACTGATATTATGTGTTTTTGCATGGTTACTATAGCACATTGTTTTATAATACTTATTTCAATTCACTATTTTGGCTGACCACCCATTTAGTGATACTAGCTAAGATAGAGCCTTAAAAAGGCATGTCTTAGTGGAACATTTTAGAACAATACTTAGTTTTAGATTGGGTTTCCTGAGTTGGGTTTATCTTGATTCGAAAGAGTCATACTTAATTTAAAATTAGTGATGAATTAGATATAGGGATTCACCTTGTAGGATCATTAGAATATAAAATGTGTAATGTTATATCTAATTTTAGCATAACAATTGGTCACTGTTAAGTTGCATTTAGGTATAAGACATTAAACATGCGAAAACTGAGGATACATAAGGATTCTGCACAGTACTGTAGCAGATACTGTAGAAACCGAACCAAACATTAGAAAAATAGTCAAAACCATTAAATGAGTGTAATCACTCAACTACTCTATTCGCTTTGGTTACATCCTTATATTTGTTGTGATAATTTACTTTATTACATTTTTTTATCTTAATTAGTTCATTAGTTTAATAATTTATTTTAATTATAATTTATAATAAAATTGCACTGATAAAATTGTTGTAGCAATTTCTATAACAACAATCCTTGTGAAGATGATCTTGAATACTTATTATTATATTACTTGTTGTGTACACTTGCACATTGACACCAGTAGCATTAGAAAAGCTACATTAGGTTCTTAGTATTTTATTCAGGACACTTACACCAAATTCTATAGCTACTCCACCAATATGAGTAATGACATGATTTCGTTTCTCCTCAGAAGTATCCGTATTATAATAAAAAATTTTCGCCAAATTTGGATGCACATTCTCCTCAATAATAACACCATTCACCCAACCAACTTGTTCTAACAATTGTACTAAATTCCTATTACTAATTAAAAGGGTAAGAGGAAAATGTAATTCAACATAAAAAGAAGAAAATATAGAACGAGGCATGAATTTGAGGAAGAATTGTTTGGCCAAGCATTTATTCGAAAAATGCTTCGACTCAAAATTAGGCTAGTCTATATTGCCTCTATCAGTTTGGGTTGAAGAATAGGTTCCTTTTCCTTTCCCTTTCCCTTTCTGGTCTTGTCCTTGAACTTGACATGAATTCTCAAAAATGGTATTTGTGAAAGAGAGAGGATTTGAGAGGAAATAACCGATCAAATTGAGACAATGATATTTGGAAGTAATATATAGGCTCAATTTAATCAAAGAATCACTGAAAATGGATCAAATTGAAGTGAGAAAATTTGAGAGAAAACCTATATCTACATTTGGGATTTTCGGTTTCTAATGATGAAAATGTGTTTGAATGATGATTTAGTGATCTAGGACTGAAGAATAATGATTTTCTAGGCTTGATTTGTTGTGGGATTTGAAGAAAATGAGAGATTCGAGGAGAGATAGTGACGGTTTCTATAGAGAGAGAAAAATAGCTTACTGAATAAGAAAGAATAAAGACAATAGTGGCTTCAAATGCGAAATCCAGTTTATCGTTTAAAAATAACTAGCCCGCCGGTTATGTTCAGAAAGCAAAAGATACTTAAACGACAAATAGGTTTCTATAAGTGGTTTACCATTTAGCTCCAGTGAGTAATTATAATGAAAACGGCTTACTGTTTGTCATAACCGTTTAGGTCCAGAATGTGAAATATAAGAAAAGTCTAGCCAGTTATTAATAAGTTAAATACCGTTTTCCTCAGCAGTCTTTTCATATCTAAATGGTAAACCGAATACCTTAAGCAGTTATCCGATTGCTTTGTATTTTACACACAAATTTATTTCTAGCTTAAAGTTGATTAATTTGAAATCATTTTGTGATTCAAAATTTTTTCAGTAAGCCATTTAAAGCATGAAATATGAATGCACATGTCATCATATAAAGCTCAAAATCAACCAAATCAATCGCACATTGACATAATCAAATGGCATAATAGATAGTTCAGTAGCCTCAATACCATACAAAGATGTGCTAATGTGAAAGATTAATTATCGCAAGTTCGTGTCGGATTTTGAAAAACTAATTCTCATTAAGGGGTTTTGTAAAGAAATTAGCAAGTTGTTTTTCAGTTGAAACAAATTTTTACACAATGTCTCCATTTTAAACATGATCTCCTAAAAAATGATGTCCAATCTCTATATGTCTGGTCTTAAAATGTTGAATGGGATTCTTTGATAGGTTTATGGTACCAGTATTAAAATAGATATATGATCGAGGTTAAAACCATAGTTTCTAAGTGTTTGTTTCATTCAAAGCGTTTGTAAACAAAAATTACCGAGGGCAATATATTCAGTCTGGGTGGTTGAGTGTGCAACCGAATTTTACTTCCTACTAAACCAAGGGACAAGTGAGTGACCTAAAAAATGATAAGTTCCATTATTACTCTTTTTATCTACCTTATAACCAACAAAGTTGGCATCCGAATAACATATTAAGTCTATATGAGTCCCTCTAGGATACCAAAGGCGAAGATCTATAGTTCCACTCAAATAACGAAAAATTCTTTTGATAGCAAACAAATGAGATCCTCAGGATATAATTTAAATCTTGCATGTAAGCACACACTAAACATAATATTAGGCCTACTACCAGTCAAATAAAGTAAAGATCTAGTCATACCTCAATATATTTTGACATCAACTTCTTTACCATTTTTCATCTTTGTCAAGCTCATTGGAGTACTTTTTGTCTTTCCATCTTCGAATCCGAATCTATTTAGTAAATCTCTTAAATATTATGCTGGATTGATGAAGATTCCTTCTTTGTTTTGTCTTATTTGAAGTCCAATAAAGTATTTTAACTCTTCCATCATGCTCATTAAACTCTTTGCTCGTACAAGATGAAAATTTCTTATACAAAGACTCATTAGTAGAACAAAAAATGATATCATCAGCAAAAATTTGGACAATGGGTATATTTTTATTCTTATACTTAATAAATTGTGTAGTAAAATGTGTAGTATCTACTTTTCCCATTGAAAAATTATTTTCTAAAAGAAATTTATTAAGTCTTTCATACCATGATCTAGGTTCTTGTTTTAGACCATACAAAGCTTTTGAAAACTTGTAAACATAATTTGAAAAATTTTCATTTTCAAAACCATGGGGTTGTTTCACATAAACGTCGACGATAATGCAACATTTAAAAAAACACTCTTAACATCTATTTGATACAAAATGAAATTCTTATGGTAAGCAAAAGCTAAGAGTATCCTGATCGATTCCAATCTAACTATAGGTACAAAAATTTTATAAAAGTCAATTCCTTCTTCTTGGTTTTATCCTTGAGCTATTAATCTAGGTTTATTCTTTACAACCACACTAGATTCATCTATCTTATTCCTAAATACCCATTTAGTACCTATAACAGATTGATGCTCTAGTTTTGAAACTAGTTTCCATACATTGTTTCTCTCAAATTAATTTAACTCCTCTTGCATTGTCATAATTCAAGATTCATTGTTTTCCACATCCGAAAAGGATTTTGGTTCAATTTGATATATAAATGCAGCATGTTGACGGGTATTTCTAAATGATGATCTAGTGATTACATCTCATAAAGGATCACTTAAGATTAAGTCTTTTGGGTAAAAAGAAACATATCCCCATTCCTTAAGGAGTGTTTGAGAATTACCTTCATTTTGCTCTATATTTGTTTATTTCTTCTTGTTGCCCTTCTTGATTCTCACATGGTGTATTTTTCTTGTTTGTCATTTGAAAACTTTTCTTTTTGTAAATCTTCATTTGTATCATCATTAATAACAACTCTCTCTGCAGAGGAAGGGTTAGACTCATCAAATGTAACATGCATAGATTCTTCCACAACCAATGTTCTTTTATTATACACTCTATAAGCTTTGCTTGTGTTTGAATATCTAAGAAAGATATCAATATCAGATTTTGGAAAAAATTTACCAAGATTGTCTTTTATATTCAATATAAAACATTTGCATCCAAAGATTTTGAAATAATCAATGTTGGGTTTTCTATATTTCTAAAGCTCATAAGGAGTTTTATTGATATAAGGCCTAATCAAAACATGATTCAAAACATAGCATGCAGTATTAACGACTTCGGCCTAAAAGAATTTTGGTAATGCATTTTCATTCAACATAGTCTTAGCCATTTCTTTAATGTTCAATTCCAAAATTATTGCAAAAACTTTCAAATGCATGATTTTTAAATTCTCCACTGTGGTCACTTCTGATACATGAAATATCAAACCTTTTTCATTTTAAAACTTTTTACAAAATATTTTAAATGCATTAAAGGCATCATTTTTTATTGGCTAGGAACAATATTCATGTGTATCTAGAATGAAACCTGTGTTTACATGGCAAAATGTAATTTGGGAATGGGAATAAAATGTGTGGGTCCCACACAATTTGGGAATAAGGAATGAGAATCTCGTTCTCATGGGGAGGTTGGGAATGAAAATGTGGGAATGGGAATGAAACATAAATTTATTTTTCTATCCTTCTAATTTTTTCATATTTCCTAAATTACCCTTACTCAAATCACAAATAATTTTATTATTTTAAATGTCATTAATAATAATAATAATAATAATTATTATTATTAAATTTTATTAACTTTATTATTTTAGTTATTATTAATTATTTTTATTATTATTTTCATTAATATTATCA
>MKYO02016454.1:137166-151365 GCA_002013955.2 Citrus medica
TTAAGAATGATAATATTAATAAAAATAATAATAACAATAATTAATAATAACTAAAATAATAAAGTTAAAAAAATGTAATAATAATAATAAATGTTAATAATGACCTAGTTTTCTATGCTATAATAACTATCATCATGTAATGCGAAAAAACATTTATCATGAGTTAATGCACAATCTATATCTATAGTGTATACATTGATACATCTTTTTTCAACAAACAAAACTTTGTTGTCACATGCATTTCCAATAATACATTTGTTTTGTCAAAAATAACTCTATATTATTTATCACACAATTGACTAATACTAAGAAAGTTGTGTTTCAAATTTTCAACTAAACACAAATTTTCAATAAAAGTATAAGAATCTTTATTGACACTACCAATACTGATAATCTTTCCTTTTGAATTGTCTCGAAAGGATACTTCTCCACCGTTTTCAATTTTGGCAAAACTCGAAAACCAAGAATAATTGCCAATCATATGTCTCGAGCATTTGTTGTCCAAGTACCATTTATTTTTCTTCTTCTTGATCCCTGCAGAACAAGTCTCAAGTTTCAATTACCCCAAGCTTTTTGCATCCTTAAGTGCTAGCAATGGTTCCTTTTGGAAACCAAATATTTTTTATTCCAAAATATGCATTTTTCTTCATTGGACCTGCGTAATTGAAGTGACCATTTCTAGTACAATAATGATAAACAACTTTATGATCAATAGTGGAGGTAGCCTTAATAAAGTAATTCTTGTAATACTTTTATTTCAAGTTAGGTTTATACCCAAGTCCTTCTTTATCAAAGACACGTTTTTAAAAACTGAGCAATTTTTCCAAATTCTTTTGACCTTTGTGAACCTCAACACAATATCATTGAGTTCATTGTTCTTCTTTTTTAAATTTTTTATTTTCTTTACTCCAATCATTAATACATAACTTTTCAAATTCATATGAAACACTTTGTTTTCCTTTAATGATGCAATGTTTTATTCTTTAATTTAAGTCATTTAATCTCTTCATTCAAAGAATCATTCTGTTTTTGCAAAAACATCATTCTCATTTGAAATTTCTAGCATTTTCTTTTTAAGAGAAACATTTTTCATACCAATTTTCTTCAAATTATTAAGCAATTCAGGAAATACCTCAAACAGATCATCATAAAAAGGGAGATCACTTACCTCATTAGGTTCTTCTCCTATTTCCATAAATGTCGGGTTCGACACTTCATGTGATTCCTCCTCATCCGAGGTCTCTTCATCATTGTCATCTCATGTTGCCACCATAACTTTCTTTTTTTCAGTCTTTTTGTATGTTCAGCCTTTTTGTATTCGAAGTATATGATTTTCTTCTTTCTTTTCCTTTTGGTTCTTAAAGTTTCTGAACTTTCTTTGCTCACTAGATTTCTTGAAAAACATCTTGAATTTCTTGGCTATCAAAGCCGTATCTTCATCTTCAAATTCGTTCTATTCGTTGCTTTCCGATCTTGAAGCTTTCAGGGCAATGCTCTTCTTCTTTTTATCCTCATCACCTTTTTCCGCTGCCATATTTTCTTCATAAGAAATAAGTGCGCCAATTAAATCATCAAAAGTTAAAGTATTTAAATTCTTGGCTTCCTCAATGACAGTTCTCTTAGGCCTCCATTCTTTTAGTACATATCTAATGATTTTCTTTACATTCTTGCTATTCAAAAAGATTTTTGCTAGAGCTCCTAGAGTGTTTACAATATCCTTAAATCTAGTATACAAGGAATGAACACTCTCATTTTGTTCCATTTGGAACAATTCGTATTGCCTTGTGTGACTACGAATTTTAAACTCTTTGACTTGATTTGACTTGATTTGGACCTTCATAATCTACCTCAAGTTTCTTTCAAATCTCACAAGCATTAGAACAACCTAAGACTCTATGGAATTCTTTCTTATCTAGGACATAAAACAAGGCATTTATAGCTTTAGAATTTAAAGAAGCCTTCTTCTTTTTTACCTCACTCCACTCACGTGAAGGTTTTAGAATTTCTTCCCCTTCTTCATTTTTAGTAGTTGAATAGACCATCACTAACGATTTCCCATATTTCATAATCTAATGATTACAAGTAAATTCTCGTCTTAGTTTTCAAATAGGGACCATCTGGTGGTCTAGTAGTGGACTGACCTTCCTTAAAGTTAGAATAATTTTGGGTTGCTATGGATCTTTTACTCTAGACGGTTAAGTCCTAGCAAGAGTACCTTGCTCTGATATCAAATGAAATACTAGTTATGCAACTCAAGAGGGGGGTGAATTGGGTTTTAAAAATTTAAGCAAATAAAATCACACAACAATTTCGAACAATGCCTTAATAAAATTAATATAATTTTAAAAATAAAAAAATTAAAGAGATAAGGAAAGAGAGAGCAAACACGATACTTTTACGTGGTTTGGCAAACTTCGCCTACGTCCATGCCTTCAAGCTCACCAAGCTTGAGAATTCTGCTATCTAAGCCTTTACAACCCAAGGCTATAAGATTTACAATTGACTTCTAAGGTATCAATAAACCTTTACAATTTGAGGTAATTCCAAACCTCCTATCTCAATTGTTTCCCACACTTAAAATCACTTGAAAATAAAGATTACAAAGAGTTTCCCTCACACAATGTATGTGTTTACAAATGAAAGCGTAAAGTGTGATTTAATGAAAGAATAACAATTTTTAAAGCACAAGAGAGTTGAATTCTCAATACTATGTTGTGTCATAATAAACATTGCATAACAACAGACATGCAATTAGTTTAATGACGGACATATTCTTTTTTAATAGCATTTAAAACTAATCATTCATATTATGAAATCGAAAGATGACTAAAAGAGCACACATCATTGCATTTTAAAGAGGAAATGTATTCATAGGTAATAGAGACATAAATCATTACATGATACTATTTTACTATCTTGAGCAAAATGGAGAATCCTAGGATCTCCCGCTCTTGTCATTAAAGACTTAAGGAATTAATAAGTGCAATTGACTTGTTTAGGGTGCCCTGGGTACCCCACTTGGCAAACCATGTATTGCAAACATGTAAGCATTAAAGAAAACAAATGAAATAAACAATAAAAGGTAAAGTGTTATCCCTTTACTAGCAGTATAACTTCTCTTCCCCACGACCGATGATAATTGCTTCTACGCCATTTCCATATGAATTGGAAAAGCCATCAATGCAAATTTCATAAACTTTTTCTTCTTCTGCCGCATATGCTGCATCACTTGGGCATCCTAGGATTCCTTGACCCCTAGATTCATTGGTGAATTTAGCCTAGAAATTGACAATGGCTTGAGTTTTGATAGTCAAGTCAGGCTTGTGGGTTTCAAGAGGGTGTCCTGGGTACCTGTTGAGTGTTAGAAAATGTATATTTATAAAGGAGAAAATTATCTTTTTACACTTCAAGTTCCACTAACATTTCTACTTTTATGTATTTAAACTTCTTGTCATTTAATTATATGTGTTGTATTATAATTAAGTATTTTATGTATTTTAGGGGCATCATGGTCATTTCACAATAAACAAGAGATCAGACGGCAAAACAAACATCACTTTTGAACTCAGGACGGTCGAAAACCGTAGGAGGAGCATAAAAGGAAAAATGGCACTGTTCACATGTACGCTACTATTCACGTGTACGGTACTGTCTACGACACTGTTCACATAGACGAATCGATGACGTGGCATTGACCGATGATGTGACATTGACCGATGAGGTGTCACGATCCTGTTGGACTAAAATTCTTATGTACTGTTGATGGTGACGTGGCAGCATATCAGTGGACCAAAAATCTTGCGTACGTTACATGCATCACACATGATTATTTTTAACCAAACCGCATAACTGTTCAACCCGGGTCAAACCGTGTTACTAATTACTCCCGTGGTCAAACCGCGTACTGTTGACTGATGACGTGGCGCAATCCTGAGCGTCCAAACTGTTTTTAATCCGATGGCCACGATTTACTCAATGTATTTATAAAAAGGGGGCCTACCCCCTAATTTGATATCTCTGGATCCATTTTTGGACTCCATTTTCTGTAATTCCTTCTCCATCTTGTATTTTCTACGTATTTTAATAAATTTTCATTTTGCCCCTAGTTCAATTATGAGTAGCTAATTTTCTTTCAAGCTTGAGTTGAAGGTGAAGTCTTAACATGTGTCATGGACTTTATTTGGTAAATTTATTTTCTCTTCCCCTCTAGTTTTTGTGGATATTTTGACTTCTCGTCGACAAATAATAATAATCTTGTCTAGATACCGCCTTAGTTTCACCGGCTTTCTAGTACAAGGTTATTATTATTTGGCACGATAAACCCTTAGCACCATATTGATTAGAGTGTGGTTCATAAGGTGTGGATTCCTCCTTCATGATTTAATTAGCATTAATAATGAATATTTAGCCCATGGTACATGTTGATATGGATCCAGATACCCAAGTAAGTTATTTCAATAGATTTTTATTTAATTTATTCTTGCCATTTAAATTCCGATTTTAGGATAATCTAGTCATTTTCACCACAAATCCAACCACGTCCATTTACAAAATTAATTCTACGCACAATTAAAATCCACCTCCTTGTGGGATCGACACTCGTCACCATTGATCTATTATACAATAGATTCGTGTACTTGCGAGTTCAATAAAATTTGCACAATAATTTTTTGGCGCCGTTGCCAGAGAGGTAAGTAATTTTAATTCATAGAATTAATTTTTGTGAATAATTCCATTTAATTGTTTTATTATTTTTTTCTTTTAAAAAAAGAAAAAAAGGAAAAAAGAAGTGAATCTACATTTAAAGGTTAGTATTTCTTTTCTTTTTCTCTTATTTAAAATTCTGTAATTTAATTTCATTGTAAATTGTTTTTTGTTTATCTTATTAATTTATTTTTAGTTAATTTATTTCACGAAATTTTTTTAGTGTGTTTTTATAGAAAGGTTTTAACAGCGTAATAAGGTTAGTATCGTAATTTCTCCCTTTTCTTTTATTTTTATTTGTTTTGTTCCCATCTTTATTTTCATTTTATTTGTTTTGCATGCATGGTCGTAGGTCATTATTACCTAATCTTGAACCTATAGACCTTGAACTAGAAAAAACACTTCGCACACACAAACAAATTAAAAATAAAATGGATTTGCAACCACAGGAGAGGCCATTTAAGGACTACTTTAGTCCTTTAGCTAATTTGAACACATCATGCATAAGATACCCAAATGTAGCTGCTAGGAGTTTTGAACTAAAACCTAGTGTGCTAAATTGTCTCCCAACATTCTATGGCTTAGAAAATGAGGACCCATATAATCATTTGAATGATTTTCATGCTATTCGTCAAACATTTAAATATGAGAATTTTTCAGATGATGATGTAAAACTTAGATTATTCCCATTTTCTTTAAAGGATAGAACTCGTTCATGGCTTAGTACATTGCCTGTTAATAGCATTGCATCATGGGAACAAATGCTAACGAAATTTTTGAATAAATATTTCCCAGTGCATAAAACCAATGCTATTCGGAAGGAAATTTCAGAGTTTACCTAGAGAGAAGACGAGCAGTTTTTTGAAACATGGGAGTGATTCAATGGGCTACTCTTGAAGTGTCCACATCATGGGTACGAGAAATGGCACCAATGCCAATACTTTTTGGAGGGATTATTGCCGAATTTGCAAGAATTGCTAATGGCAACAAGTGGAGGAGAGCTAATGTCAAAAAGTGCATCAGAGATTTAGAAATTCTTCCAGCGACAATTCCCAACAACGGAGTTGATCACTCAGGAACACTAGAAGAATTAAGGGAGTAAATGAGGTTCACATTGGCAAGTCAAGTTCAGAAATTAAAGAAGTCAAAGCGATAATTGAAGGTCTCTCTCGACAAATAGCATCGTTATCGACTGCTAAATCAACAGAGCCACATGACCATGACTCATACTCAGATCAAGTCAATGCCATTGGTGTAATGAGAAAACCATCGAACTACAACCCATACTCCAACACATATAACCCTGGATTGAAAGACCACCCCAATTTTTCATGGTCTCAAGGATTCCAACAGAATGGACCAACAGCTCCAGCTCCACCAATGCAACCAATTCATCAAATTC
This sequence comes from Citrus medica, assembly GCA_002013955.2. Lineage (NCBI taxonomy): Eukaryota > Viridiplantae > Streptophyta > Magnoliopsida > Sapindales > Rutaceae > Citrus > Citrus medica. The sequence goes on from MKYO02016454.1 coordinate 143,273, forward strand.
CTCAAGCCTCTCAGCCACCATTTAGACTATACAATCAGAACCAGAACTACTCTCAACCCAGACCATGGGAGGATGCATTCCAGAATTTCAAGAATGTTACTCACTCTACAATTGAGCAACAGAATCGCACCATTGATGGACTACGAAATGAGTTGAGCAGGCTTCAACTCACAAGCCCAATCAGTTTCAAGCCTTGAGAAGATGGTGGGACAACTTGTTTCTTCAATTTAGACCTTGGCAATGACTGTTGAGAAAGGCAAGTTTCCAAGTCAACTAGTGCCTAATCCTAAAGGAGTACATGAAGTAAGTACCAGTTCACCACAACAGTATGGAAAGGTCAAAGCAGTCATGACTTTGCGAAAAGGAAAAGAAATTGACAACAAAGTGGAGATGCCAGTGACAAAAGAAAATCAAATTGTACCTGTGACTATTGAAGACTCACCATCGGAGGAGAAAGAAGAAACCAGCCCACGAGAATATATTCCCAAAGCTCTATTTCCTCAGAGGTTAGCTAAAGGAAAGAAGGGAAAATCCATAGGTGAGATTCTTGAAATCTTCAAACAGGTAAGTGTTAACATTCCTTTGCTTGATGCTATTAAACAAGTTCCATCTTATACCAAGTTTTGTAAAGACCTTTGTACTAAAAAGTGAAATATTCATGTTCAAAAGAAGGTATTTTTAACAGAAAACGTTAGTTCTATCCTCCAACATAAAATTCCTCTAAAATGCAAAGACCAACGCTCCCCCACTATCTCATGTAGCATAGGGAACCACACAATTGAGAATGCTTTGTTGGATTTAGGAGCTAGTGTAAATTTGTTGCCTTAGTATTTTTGAAACTTGGACTTGGAGAATTACACCCAACTCCAGTGGTGTTACAACTTGCAGATCGGTCCACGAAAATACCTCGTGGTATTGTGGAGGACGTGCTTATCCAGGTAGACAAGTTTTATTTTCTTGTTGATTTCATTGTAATTGACACTCAACCAATATATGATTCAACGAAGCACATCCTCATTATTCTAGGCCGACCTTTCTTGGCAACTATGGATGCTCACATTCAATGCAGGACTGGAAATATGCAGTTGTCCTTCGACAACATGACTATAGAGCTGAACATCTTCAACATTGCCAAACAACCTCACAATGTAGATGATGAAATTGTTGATGTGGATTTAATAGAAGCATTAGTTGATGACACTTTTCTTTCAAACCTTAGTGATGATCCTTTACAAACATGCTTAACTCACTTTGGTTTAGATTTTGATATCTACAGATCGGTCGATGAGGTGAACGCTCTACTTGACTCAACACCATCCATGGACATTAGTAAATGGAAGTCAAGAGTTGAATAACTAGCACCATCAGAGAAGAAACTCATCCCATCTCAGAATCTCCACCGAAACTCGAGCTCAAACCATTACCTAACACATTGGAATATGCATTTTTGGGAGAAGAAAGTACTCTGCCGGTAATCATCTCATCATCTCTAAATGACGAACAAAAAGGTAAGTTGCTGAATATTTTAAAAGAGCACAAAAGAGCATTAGGATGGACCATAGCGGACATAAAAGGTATAAACCCAGTAGACTGCATGCATTACATTCACCTTGATGAAAATGCTAAATCTACTAGGGAAATGCAACGTCGGTTAAATCCTAACATGAAAGAAGTTGTTAGAACAGAAGTCCTTAAGCTATTAGACGCAGGTATCATTTACCCAATTTCTGATAGTTCATGGGTCAGTCCTGTACAAGTTGTCCCCAAAAAGTCAGGAGTCACAGTAGTTACCAATGCTGATAATGAATTGATACCAACTAGAGTAACTACAGGATGGCGTGTATGCATTGATTATAGAAAGTTGAATTCTGTCACACGTAAAGACCATTTTCCTTTACCATTTATCGATCAAATGCTTGATAGATTGGCAGGCCATGAATTTTATTGCTTTCTAGATGGCTACTCAGGATATAATCAGATTCCCATAGCACCAAAAGATCAAGAGAAAACTACTTTCACTTGCCCTTTTGGCACATTTGCATATAGGAGGATGCCATTTGGATTATGTAATGCACCTGCTACATTTCAACGATGCATGTTAAGCATTTTTTCTGATATGGTTGAATGATTCCTTGAAGTCTTTATGGATGACTTTTCTGTCTTCGGTGATTCATTTGATCAATGTTTACATCACCTAACAGTAGTTTTGCAAAGATGTATCGAGAAGAACTTAGTCTTAAATTGGGAGAAATGTCATTTTACGGTACAACAAGGTATTGTTCTCGGTCACATCATTTCACGCAAAGGTATTGAGGTTGGCAAAGCCAAGGTAGATCTCATTTCTAATCTTCCTCCATCCAAAACAGTCAGAGAAGTAAGATCTTTCCTTGGGCATGCTGGTTTTTATAGACGTTTCATTAAAGATTTTAGCAAAGTTTCTAGACCCTTATGCAATCTACTTGCTAAGGATGTACCTTTTGTCTTTAATGATTTATGTCTTGTAATGTTTGAAAAATTAAAGTAGTTGTTGACATCATCACCCATCATTCAGGCCCCAAACTGGAGCTTACCATTTGAACTCATGTGTGATGCATCTGATTATGCAATAGGAGCAGTATTAGGACAAAGAGTTGATCGAATTCCCCATGTTATTTACTATGCTAGTATGACACTGAATGATGCACAGTTGAACTATTTAACTATTGAAAAAGAAATGCTAGCAGTAGTGTTTGCATTAGAGAAATTTCGATCTTATCTCATTGGTTGTAAAATAATTGTGTTCATTGATCATGCTACTCTTAAATATCTTCTCACAAAGAAAGATGCAAAAGCTAGACTAATTCGTTGGGTGTTACTTTTGTGGGAATTTGACTTGGAATTCAAAGATAAGAAAGGCACAGAAAATGTTGTGGCAGACCATATTTCTTGTCTCCATTTTAACACAATTACAGAGCCATTACCATTGAATGAGTCATTCTCAGATGAACAATTGATTAGTGTGGAAGTATTACCATGGTATGCTGATATCGTTAATTATCTTGTTACAGGTCAACTTCTAGGGCATTTGACCAAGCAAGACAAGGCTAAATTCTTTGCAGATATAAAGAATTTCTTTTGGGATAACTCGTATTTGTTCAAGTATTGTGCAGATCAAATTGTTAGACGATGTGTCCTAGAAAGTGAAATTCAAAATATCCTTTTATTCTGCCACGAACAAGCTTGTAGAGGCCATTTCAGTGCAAAGAAAACAACTACAAAAGTTTTACAATGTGGTTTCTATTGGTCAACTATATTTCGAGATGCTTACACTTTCTGTTCTTCATGTGACAGGTGTCAGATAACGGGGAGCATTACACGAAGGAACATGATGCCACTAAATCCAATTTTAGTGGTTGAGATTTTTTACGTATGGGGTATCGACTTCATGGGACCCTTTCCCCCTTTTTTTGGCCATCAATACATATTGGTTGCTATTGACTACGTATCAAAATGAGTAGAAGCAATTCCATGCAGAACCAATGATCACAAGGTGGTGGTAGGATTTTTGAAAAACAACATTGTTTCACGCTTTGGATTCCCTCAAGCGATAATCAGTGATGGTGGTGCCCGCTTTTGTAACAAAACATTCAAGGCTCTTTCGACGAAGTATTCAATCACTCACAAAGTGGTGACCCCATATCATCCGCAAACCAGTGGCCAAGTTGAGAACTCCAATCGAGAAATAAAGCACATATTAGAAAAGACGGTGATGCCAGACAGAATAGATTGGTCAGTAAGACTTGATGATGCATTATGGGCATATAGAACGGCTTTCAAGACCCCGATTGGGATGTCACCCTATAGGCTAGTGTATGGAAAAGCTTGCCACCTACCTGTGGAACTCGAGCATCGTGCATATTGGGCCATCAAGAAATTCAACTTTGACATGCAGCAAGCCAGCTCAGAAAGAAGATTACAACTGGCAGAACTTGAAGAAATTCGCAATGACGCATACGAAAATGCCAAGATTTACAAGCAACGAATGAAAGTCTTTCATGACAAGCACATTATGAGAAAATCGTTCACTCCAGGTCAGAAAGTGCTTTTATTCAATTCTCGCTTGCATCTATTCCCAGGTAAGTTACGCTCTCGTTGGTCTGGCCCATTTATTGTTCATACTGTTTTTCCACATGGGGCAATTGAAATTAAGGACCCAAAGAACGGTGTCACGTTTAAAGTTAATGGTCAAAGATTAAAGCCATATCTAGAATACCAACCACATGGAGAAGACACCGAAATAAATTTGAGTGACCCACCAAATTTGAATTGATTTTTTTTTTTTTCTTTTCGTTGATTTGATTTTTTTTCTTTCTTTATATTATTCTTCTGCTAATTGAAATTATTTTTGCATAAGTGTGTTTGTTTAACTATTAAGTTTTCTTTTATCGTTTTTAATCATGAGTATCTTACTTAGACCGTTCCTCCTGAACATTCTTAAACCACTTCAACGTGTCAAAACTCATCTCAAAAGGCAGATTCAATTTTGTAAAACACATCGCATTTGGGCTCTACAACCACCAGAGTTAGTAGCCTATGTTGAGGGTTTAGAAAGCCAACTCAGAGACATTGAGAGAAGTGTTTACGACATCCAGTTGGAGCTTGAGGTAAATTCAATAAGAGGACGATTTTAATTTTCTTGTGTGTTTTAATTTGTTTTTCTTTTTGTTTGCTTTAGTTTGCTACCCCGGTGAAGTGGCGGATAACGGTACTCCGTGACAATCAAGTCGGTTACTTCAGTTTCCCATAATAACTGATATTCTGAGGCGAAGGTATGGACAGAACCGAGATTCTAGCGAAGCTTCACAAGCGATTCCCTTCACTTCCTCAGAATGCCCTCTTTACGATCTATAAAGCCCGGTCCGAACGCATGCGATTACTCATGAGGAATAACATACCTGCAGACATCCGTTGGTTAATCGAGGCTAAAGTACGATTGGCAGGTGAGTTACCTCCAAAATTTATTGCATACATGCCTGGTTGTGGTAAAGGAAATTATGCAAGAAAACGACGAGCTCGAAGAATTTCTGTTGCTTGTCATAAGTGTGCCAGAATGAGTTGCGATAAAAACCCATGTTCTTTAGGAATGGTGTCTGATAATAGAGAAGATAAGATTCAATTCATTAGGGATGGCTTGAATAAGGAGTCATTAGATGATATCCTTCTGTCTCTTGAAACGCATCCCAATGGATATGTGCAAGGAGCGATTCTCCAGTTATGGCCATTATTCTAGAAAGAGCATGAATGATATAGTCTCGAGAATCTGAATATAAACGACCTTGTTTGCCAGTTTATAAGAAAACTGGATGGGAAGCTTATCCTCGACCCATAGAGGGCATTCAAGCCGTTTCTGGACGTAAAACCAGAGGAAGATGTCAGCCACAGTCGCAACTACCTACAAGTATCCTTTTACTTTACTGTTATTTTATTTCATTTCACTATTGTTTTATTGTTTGCATTATTGTCTTTAATAATTTTATTACTGTTTGTTGTTTTTTTTCCTTTTTACTGTTTGCTTTTTGACTATCGAGCCATGTGCTTTACGCGTTATTTGACACTGACATGCCACCTCATACACAGTTGCTGTCTCTTATACACATCTCAATTGATTAGTGTGGAAGTATTACCATGGTATGCTGATATCGTTAATTATCTTGTTACAGGTCAACTTCTAGGGCATTTGACCAAGCAAGACAAGGCTAAATTCTTTGCAGATATAAAGAATTTCTTTTGGGATAACTCGTATTTGTTCAAGTATTGTGCAGATCAAATTGTTAGACGATGTGTCCTAGAAAGTGAAATTCAAAATATCCTTTTATTCTGCCATGAACAAGCTTGTAGAGGCCATTTCAGTGCAAAGAAAACAACTACAAAAGTTTTACAATGTGGTTTCTATTGGTCAACTATATTTCGAGATGCTTACACTTTCTGTTCTTCATGTGACAGGTGTCAGATAACGGGGAGCATTACACGAAGGAACATGATGCCACTAAATCCAATTTTAGTGGTTGAGATTTTTTACGTATGGGGTATCGACTTCATGGGACCCTTTCCCCCTTTTTTTGGCCATCAATACATATTGGTTGCTATTGACTACGTATCAAAATGGGTAGAAGCAATTCCATGCAGAACCAATGATCACAAGGTGGTGGTAGGATTTTTGAAAAACAACATTGTTTCACGCTTTGGATTCCCTCAAGCGATAATCAGTGATGGTGGTGCCCGCTTTTGTAACAAAACATTCAAGGCTCTTTCGACGAAGTATTCAATCACTCACAAAGTGGTGACCCCATATCATCCGCAAACCAGTGGCCAAGTTGAGAACTCCAATCGAGAAATAAAGCACATATTAGAAAAGACGGTGATGCCAGACAGAATAGATTGGTCAGTAAGACTTGATGATGCATTATGGGCATATAGAACGGCTTTCAAGACCCCGATTGGGATGTCACCCTATAGGCTAGTGTATGGAAAAGCTTGCCACCTACCTGTGGAACTCGAGCATCGTGCATATTGGGCTATCAAGANTGGTTAAATTTTTACTAATTTTTTATTGTAGAAACTAACTATTGCTAACTTTTTGTGTTGAAGATGGCTGAATATGGAGTGTAGTGACTCTAGAAACACATCTTTATCGTTTGAAAAAAAATTTAAAAAAATAAAAAATAATAAAAAATTCAGACATTTTCTTTTTCTTTATTAAGTTTTGATGTTCATTTTTCTTCTTCTTTTTAATTTCTCCTTTATAAATATACATTTTCAAATATTTGAGTCGAAGATGGTTGAATATGGAGTGTAGTGCCTCTAGAAACGCATCTTCTTAGTTAAAAAAACATATTTCTTTTTCTATCATTTTAAGTGTAACTTTTCTAATTAATTTTTCTGCATCATTTTCACATTTCTGCATGCATATTTTCCTTTCATGTTTAGAATAGGTTGGGGGGTAGAATGTTGTTTAAAAAAAAATTGATTTGTTTTAACATTAGATGACATGATAATTTCTAATTTTAATATTTGTATTATCTTTGGTCTTAAGTGATGTCGTACTATGTTTGCTACTCTACATGTTGATATCGGAAATAGATATGAGTTGCTTGAAGGAATGAACATGTCATAATAAGTATCAAGTGAGTTTTTGAGCCTATCATTTTTCTTGGAGAGTAACCCTTTTACCCATTTTTTTTTATACAACTTAGTAGTTTTATACACGATCTTTAGATTTCTTTTGAGTTAACCCTAAAAGAAAAAATTATAAATAAAAAAAAGAGAAAAAAATGTGTGCTGCTACATTTGGAGGCCCATCTAACTAGTAGATATGGAAGATTATTTAGAACCCTAAAAGACGATGGAAATGCCTTCTTTGACCCGTTTGAGCCTTTATAGCCATCCCTTTTATGAAATATCCATAGTTAACCCTTTTGAGCCTTTAAAATATATATATATATATATTGACAAACTTATCATCTTAACCCACTCCGATTTTGAGTATTACTCAATATCCTACATGTTTCATCACCTATTTATATTTGAGAAAAATGTAAATAATTATTTTGTTCAATGAAGTTGTGCTAAACAAAAACAAAAAAAAGAGAAAAAATTTTGTTGTTTAAAAAAATAATAATAACAATAATATGTGAAATCCACCTTGCAACTTCCAAAAAAAAAATCTCTACATTTGTCTCAAACATACATTTTGTTTTCCTTATTTCCCTTCTTTGTTAGCCATGTCCCTAGCCTATGTTACGTCCTAATAAAAGTCCTTCTTGATTTTAGGGAACTATAGTCTGAAGTAGAAGCTAGTTATATAGGCTAAAAAGATGTAGTGGTGCATAAAAAAATAATAAATAAATAAATTGGGTTGACTATCATTTTTATTTAACTTGAGATCGTATTATTTCTAAGCTGATGGCATATTTCTTTCATTGTAGTGAGAGCATGTGATATCACTTCTTTATTATTTTCTCTTAATTACCATTCATTGGAGTGACTATTTTTATTGGGTTTAATTTCTTTGTGAGAGTGTCACTACTTCTAGTGAGATTTTGGGGTTTGACATG
>MKYO02016454.1:152531-167468 GCA_002013955.2 Citrus medica
TGTCACTACTTCCAGTGAGATTTTGGGGTTTGACATGTCATTCTTGAAAAAGTAGCTATGAAAATCTACTAGGCTGATTCATGTGGATGGTTGATGTGGGTGTGATATTGCTTTAGACTGGAGATAATGCTTATACTTTTATTTGATTGCTATCATTAATCTGATTGAATAAATACGAGTGTTTCTATTAAAAAAAAATCATTTTGGATTTGAATTTCGTTTTCGCTTTATTTGCTAGGGACTAGCAATAAGCTGGTTGGGGGGTGTGTTGAGTGTTAGAAAATGCATATTTATAAAGGAGAAAACCGTCATTTTACATTTCAAGTCTTACTAACAACCCTTACTTTTATGTGTTTAAGCTTTTTGTAATTTAATTATGTGTGTTTTATTTTAATTAAGTATTTTATGTGTTTTAGGGGCATTATAATCATTTCACAATAAACGAGAGATCAGACGGCAAAACGGACATCACTTTTGAACTCAGAATGGTCGAAAACTTTAGGAGGAGCAAAAAAGGAAAAATAGCACTGTTCGCATAGATGGTACTATTCATATGTACGATACTGTCTACGTTACTGTTCACGACACTGTTCATATAGACGGATCGATGACGTGGCATTGACTGATGATGTGGCATTGACTGATAAGGTGTCACGATCCTGTTGGACCAAAATTCTTATGTACTGTTGATGGTGACGTGGCAGCATATCAGTGGACCAAAAATCTTGCATACGGTACATGCATCACACAGGTTTATTTTCAACCAAACCGCATTACTATTCAACCCGGGTCAAACCATGTTACTGTTCATCCACGTGGTTAAACCGCATACTATTCACGCATACTGTTGACTGATGACGTGGCGCAATCTTGAGCGTCCAAACTGTTTTTAATCCGATGGCCATGATTTACTCCATGTATCTATAAAAGGGGGGCCTCCCCCCCTAATTTGAGATCTCTGAATCCATTTTTGGGATCCGTTTTCTGTAATTCCTTCTCCATCTTGTATCTTCTTCGTATTTTAATAAATTCCCATTTTACCCCTAGTTCAATTATGAGTGGCTAATTTTCTTTCAAGCTTGGGTTGAAGGTGAAGTCTCAACATGTGTCATGGGCTTTAGTTGGTAAAATTATTTTCTCTTCCCCTCTAGTTTTTATGGATGTTTTGACTTCTCGTCAACAAATAATAATAATCTTGTCCAGATATCGCCTTGGTTTCACCGGCTCTCTAGTACAAGGTTATTATTATTTGGCATGATAAGCCCTTAGCACCATATTGATTAGAGTGTGGTTCATGAGGTGTGGATTCCCCCCTCATGATTTAATTGACACTAATAAGGAATATTTAGCCCATGGTGCATGTTGATATGGATCCAGATACCCAAGTGCTTCATTTCAATAGATTTCTCTTCAATTTATTCTCGTCATTTCAATTCCAATTTTAGAATTTATTCTTGCCATTTCAATTCCAATTTTAGGATAATCTAAGTCACCTTCACCACAAAATCCAACCACCCATTTACAAAATTAATTCTATACATAATTAAAATCCACCCCCTCGTGGGATCGACACTCGTCACCATTAGTCTATACTACAATAGATTCGTGCGCTTGCGAGTTTAACAAAATTTACACAACAACTTCCATGTCTGAAAGATTCAGGTGTTCAATAAACCTGTTGTGCTTATCAGATTGCTGTTTGTCCATCCAATCTGTTTGGATTACTGCAACATCTTCCTCTTCAACATCCTCGAAGGTGGTGACTTTGTCAAGTACAGTACTACAACACCTGTCCATTCTGTCTGCTACAACAAGATCCACTACACTTACGAAATTGTAATCTTCTACTTCATCAGGGTTCCTCATAGCCTCTAGTACATTAAATGTGACTTGCTGATCATTCACTCTCATGGTGAGCTCTCCTTTCTGCACATCTATTAAAGTTTTCCCAGTTACTAGAAAAGGTCTTCCAAGTATAATGGTTACCTCTTTGTCAACTTCAAAGTCCAACACAATGAAATCCACTAGAAAGATGAATTTGTCAACCTTCACTAATACATCCTCTATCTTCCCTTTAGGGTATGTATGAGATCTGTCAGCTAATTGTAGAGTGACTGTTGTTGGTCTGCACTCCCCTACTCCTAGCTGCTTAAATATAGATAATGGCATCAAATTAATACTAGCTCCCAAGTCACAAAGTGCTCTGCCAGCATACCTAGTCCCTATAGAACAAGGTATTGTAAAACTCCCTAAATCTTTCAATTTTGTGGAAATTTTACTCTAGAGCATATGACTACTTTCCTGTGTTAAAGCAACAGTTTCAAACACTCCTAGCCTTCTTTTTTGTGCCAAAATATCTTTTAGAAATTTCACATAATTTGGCATTTGCTTTAAAGCTTCCACAAAAGGTATATTTATATGCAGTTGCTTCAGCACTTCCAGGAATTTGCTGAACTGCTTGTCTTGTTTTTGCTTCTGGAACATTTTTGGGAAATGTGGTAGATGTCTAAACTGCTGGGTAGCTTCAGGAGATATCGAGCTTTGTTTGTTTAATTTGGTGCACGTTGTAACTACATGTGTTGTGACTTTTTTTTCAGCATGTTTTGGTTGAATTTCCTCTGCAGTTGGTGTAGCTTGGCCCTTGTAACTAGTGTCTTGAAAAGGAGTTTGTTGTAACATGCTTTCCTTTTGAGTTGTTTTTTGTGCAGAATTGTATTCCATCTCATTTTTGTTCACCTCAACTAGGATATCAATATTTTTTCCAGATCTCAAACTAATTACTTTACAGTGTTCTTTGCTCTCTCCCCTAGGGTCTTATGTGTTGCTAGGTAGGCTTCCTTGAGTTCTGCTGCTCATTGCTGTAGCTAGTCGTCCCATTTGGTTATCAAGGTTTTTCAAGGACACAGCTTGACTCTGTACAATTGCTTCATTCTTTGCAATATACTCCTTGATCAGTGCTTCTAGTGAAATGATTGGATCCTGACTAATATGCTTTTGCCCTTGACTTTGTTGATGAAACCAGGTGGTTGTGTGTTTCTACTCAGTCCATTCAATGATAGAGCATTTCGATTCTCACTGCTCCATGAGAAATTTGGGTGTTGTTTCCAGCCTGAGTTGTAAGTACTTGAACATGGGTTATTCTGAGGTTGTCGATTGAAGTTATCCACATAGTTTACTGAAGCTGGATTTTCATGACAATTATCAAAATCATGTTCTTCACCACAATAGACACAACAAAGTTCAATAACTTGCTTTACTGTTGCTGGAGCAGCTGTCATGGCTTTTACCATTTTAGTCAATGAGGTTACTTGTGCTGATAAGGCTGTAATTGCATCAATGTTATGTACCCCCGTTGATCCTCTTGCTGCTGGTTGCCTGGTTGAAGGCCACTGGTAATTATTATTGGCAATTATTTCCAGAATTTCATAAGCTTCAGTGTAAGATTTGGATAACAGAGCTCCATTTGCTGAAGCATCCACCATTAACTTTGTACTCAGATTCAACCCATTGTAAAAAGTTTCCAATTGAATGCAACAAGGGATACCATGATGAGGACACATTCTTAGCAATTCTTTGAATCTTTCCCACGCCTCGTACAAACTTTCATCTTCAAGTTGATAGAAGGAAGTAATCTCATTCCGCAGTTTTACATTTTTTGTTGGTGGGAAATATTTGATTAGGAATTTATAAGCCAATTCATTCCATGTAGTGATGGAATCAGAGGGTAACGAATTTAACCATGCTCTTGCTCGATCTCTTAAGGAATAAGGGAAGAGCCTCAGCCTTAAGGCATCTTATGTTGCTCCAGCAATCTTTATCACTTACTTCTAAGAATAATTTAAGATGGAGATGAGGATCTTCATTAGGAAATCCATTGAATTGTCCCACTGTTTGTAACATTTGACACATCACTGGTTTCAACTCAAAATTTTGCTGCTTCTACCTCAGGTCTGATGATCCCAGGGTGTACAACTTGCGGGGTTAGTATAACGTAATCTCTTATAGCTTTGTCTCTATCATCAGCCATGTAAATAATATTGTTATTGCCTGGCTGTCTCTCGTTGGCATGTTTATTCTGCTTTTCTTAAATGTTGACTGGTTGTAGGTGTTGAGTGTTAGAAAATGCATATTTATAAAGGAGAAAACCGTCATTTTACATTTCAAGTCTTACTAACAACCCTTACTTTTATGTATTTAACCTTCTTGTGATTTAATTACATGTGTTTTATTTTAATTAAGTATTTTATGTATTTTAGGGGCATTATAGTCATTTCACAATAAAGGAGATATCAGACGGCAAAACGGACATCACTTTTGAACTCAGGACGGTCGAAAACCTTAGGAGGAGCATAAAAGGAAAAATGGCACTATTCATATGTACGGTACTATTCACGTGTACGGTACTAACTACGTTACTGTTCACAATACTGTTCACATAGACGAATCGATGATGTGGCATTGACCGATGATGTGGCATTGACTGATGAGGTGTCACGATCCTGTTGGGCTAAAATTCTTATGTACTGTTGATGGTGACGTGGCAGCATATCAGTGGATGAAAAATCTCGCGTACGGTACATGCATCACACAGGATTATTGTCAACCAAACCGCGTTACTGTTCATCCGGGTCAAACCGCGTTACTGTTCATCCGGGTCAAACCGTGTTACTGTTCATCCGCGTGGTCAAACCGTGGACTGTTGACTGATGACGTGGCGCAATCCTGAGCGTCCAAACTGTTTTTAATCCGATGGCCATGATTTACTCCATGTATCTATAAAAAGGGGGCCTCCCCCCCCTAATTTGATATCCCTGAATCCATTTTTGGACTCCATTTTCTGTAATTCCCTCTCCATCTTGTATTTTCTTCGTATTTTAATAAATTCCCATTTTGCCCCTAGTTCAATTATGAGTAGCTAATTTTCTTTCAAGCTTGGGTTGAAGGTGAAGTCTCAACATGTGTCATGGGCTTTATTTGGTAAATTTATTTTCTCTTCCCCTCTAGTTTTTGTGGATGTTTTGACTTCTCGTCGACAAATAATAATAATCTTGTCTAGATACCGCCTTGGTTACACCGGCTCTCTAGTATAAGGTTATTATTATTTGGCACGATAAGCCCTTAGCACCATATTGATTAGAGCGTGGTTCATGAGGTGTGGATTCCCCCCTCATGATTTAATTGGCATTAATAAGGATTATTTAGCCCATGATGCATGTTGATACGGATCCAGATACCCAAGTACGTCATTTCAATAGAATTCTCTTCAATTTATTCTCGCCATTTCAATTCCAATTTCAGAATTTATTCTCGTCATTTTAATTTAAGTTTTAGCATATTCCAAATCATTTCCACCACAAATCCAATCATCCATTTACAAAATTAATTCTACACACAATTAAAATCCACCTCCTCGTGGGATCGACACTCGTCACCATTGATCTATACTACAATAGATTCGTGCGCTTGCGAGTTCATTAAAATTTGCACAACAAGTTTTTGGCGCCGTTGCCGGGGAGGTAAGTAATTTTAATTCATAGAATTAATTTTTGTGAATAATTTCTTTTATTTATTTTCTTGTATTTTTTTATTAAAAAAAAAAAAAAAAAAGTGAATCTGCAATTAGAGGTAATAATTTCTTTTCTTTCTCTATTCTTTACAATTCTGCAATTTAATTTTCAATTTATTTTTCTTTGTAATTTTTTTTTTTTTATCTTATTAATTTATTTTTAGTTAATTTATTTCACGTATTTGTTTTTGTGTATTTTTATATAAAGGTTTTAATAGCGCAATAAGGTTAGTATCGTAATTTCTCCCTCTTATTTATTTTTATTTGTTTTGTTCCCATCTTTATTTTCATTTTATTTGTTTTGCATGCATGGTCGTAGGTCATTATTACCTAATCTTGAACCTATAGACCTTGAACTAGAAAAAACACTTCGCACACACAAACAAATTAAAAATATAATGGATTTACAAGCACCACAGGAGAGGCCATTTAAGGACTATTTTAGTCCCTTAGCTAATTTGAGCACATCATGTATAAGATACCCAAATGTAGCTGCTAGGAGTTTTGAATTAAAACCTAGTGTGCTAAATTGTCTCCCCACATTTTATGGCCTAGAAAATGAGGACCCATATAATCATCTGAATGATTTTCATGCCATTTGTCAAACTTTTAAATATGAAAATTTTTCAGACGATGATGTTAAACTCAGATTATTCCCATTTTCTTTAAAGGATAGAGCTCGTTCATGGTTAAATACTTTGCCTGCTAATAGTATTGCATCATGGGAACAAATGGTAACTAAATTTTTAAATAAATATTTCCCAGTGCATAAAACCAATGCTATTCGCAGGGAAATCTCAGAGTTTACCCAGAGAGAGGACGAGCAGTTTTTCGAAACTTGGGAGCGATTCAATGGGCTACTCTTGAAGTGTCCACATCATGGGTACGAGAAATGGCACCAATGCCAATACTTTTTGGAGGGATTATTGCCAAATGTGCAAGAATGGCTAATGGCAACAAGTGGAGGAGAGCTAATGTCAAAAAGTGCAACAGAGATTTGGGAATTCTTCCAGCGACAAGCGGATAATTCCCAACAACGGAGTCGATCACTCAGGAATACTAGAAGAATTAAGGGAGTAAATGAGGTTCACATTGGCGAATCAACTTCAGGAATCAAAGAAGTCAAGGAGATGGTTGAAGGTCTTGCTCGACAAATAGCATCGTTATCGACTGCTAAATCAACAGAGCCACATGACCCTGACTCATACTCAGATCAAGCCAATGCCATTGGTGTAATGAGAAAGCCATCAAATTACAACCCATACTCCAACACATATAATCCTGGATGGAGAGACCACCCCAATTTTTCATGGTCTCAAGGATTCCAACAGAATGGACCAGCAGCTCCAGCTCCACCAATGCAACCAATTCCTCAAAATCCTCAAGCCTCTCAGCCCCCATTTAGACCCTATAATCAAAACCAGAACTACTCACAACCTAGACCGTGGGAGGATTCATTCCAGAATCTCAAGAATCTTACTCACTCCACGATTGAGCAACAGAACCGCACCATTGATGGACTACGAAATGAGTTGAGAGCAGGCTTCAACTCACAAGCTCAATCAGTTTCAAGCCTCGAGAAGATGGTGGGACAACTTGCTTCTTCAGTTCAGACCTTGGCAATGACTGTTGAGAAAGGTAAGTTTCCAAGTCAACCAGTGCCTAATCCTAAAGGAGTACATGAAGCAAGTACCAGTTCACCACAACAGCATGGAGAGGTCAAAGCAGTCATGACCTTGCGAAAAGGAAAGGAAGTCGACAATAAAGTGGAGATGCCGGTGACAAAAGAAAATCAAATTGTACCTGTGAATACTGAGGACTCATCACCGGAGGAGAAAGAAGAAACCAACCCAAGAGAATATGTTCCTAAAGCTCCATTTCCTCAGAGGTTAGCGAAAGGAAAGAAGGGAAAATCCACAGGTGAGATTCTTGAAATCTTCAAACAGGTAAGTGTTAACATCCCTTTGCTTGATGCTATTAAACAAGTTCCATCTTATGCCAAGTTTCTTAAAGACCTTTGTACTAAAAAGAGAAATATGCATGTTCAAAAGAAGGCATTTTTAACAGAAAACGTTAGTTCTATACTCCAACATAAAATTCCTTTAAAATGCAAAGACCCAGGTTCCCCCACTATCTCATGTAGCATAGGGAACCACACAATTGAGAATGCTTTGTTGGATTTAGGAGCTAGTGTTAATTTGTTGCCTTACTCTGTTTTCGTGAAACTTGGACTGGGAGAATTACACCCAACTCCAGTGGTGTTACAGCTTGCAGATCGGTCCACAAAAATACCTCGTGGTATTGTGGAGGACGTGCTTATCCAGGTAGACAAGTTTTATTTTCCTGTTGATTTCATTGTAATTGACACTCAACCAATACAGGATTCAAGGAAGCACATCCCCATTATTCTTGGCCGACCTTTCTTGGCAACTGCGGATGCTCACATTCAATGCAGAACTGGAAATATGCAGTTGTCCTTCGGCAACATGACTATGGAGCTGAACATCTTCAACATTGCCAAGCAGCCTCACAGTGCAGATGATGGAATTGTTGATGTGGATTTAATTGAAGCATTAGTTGATGATACTTTTGTTTCAAACCTTAGTGATGATCCTTTACAAACATGTTTAACTCACTTTGGTTTGAATTTTGATATTGACAGATCGGTCGATGAGGTCAACGCCCTGCTTGACTCAGCACCATCTATGGACACTAATAAATGGAAGTCAAGAGTTGAGCAACTAGCACCATCAGAGAAGAAACTCATCCCATCATCAGAATCACCACCGAAACTCGAGCTCAAACCATTACCCAACACATTGGAATATGCATTTTTGGGAGAAGAAAGCACTCTACCGGTAATCATCTCATCATCCCTAAACGACGAACAAAAAGGTAAGTTGTTGGATGTTTTAAAAGAGCACAAAGGAGCATTAGGATGGACCATAGCGGACATAAAAGGTATCAACCCAGTAGACTGCATGCATTACATTCACCTTGATGAAAATGCTAAATCTACTAGGGAAATGCAACGTCGGTTAAATCCTAACATGAAAGAAGTTGTTAGAACAGAAGTCCTTAAGCTATTAGACGCAGGTATCATTTACCCAATTTCTGATAGTTCATGGGTCAGTCCTGTACAAGTTGTCCCCAAAAAGTCAGGAGTCACAGTAGTTACCAATGCTGATAATGAATTGATACCCACTAGAGTAACTACAGGATGGCGTGTATGCATTGATTATAGAAAGTTGAATTCTGTCACACGTAAAGACCATTTTCCTTTACCATTTATCGATCAAATGCTTGATAGATTAGCAGGCCATGAATTTTATTGCTTTCTAGATGGCTACTCAGGATATAATCAGATTCCCATAGCACCAAAAGATCAAGAGAAAACTACTTTCACTTGCCCTTTTGGCACATTTGCATATAGGAGGATGCCATTTGGATTATGTAATGCACCTGCCACATTTCAACGATGCATGTTGAGCATTTTTTCTGATATGGTTGAACGATTCCTTGAAGTCTTTATGGATGATTTTTCTGTCTTTGGTGACTCGTTTGATCAATGTTTACATCATCTAACACAAGTTTTGCAGAGATGTATCGAAAAGAACTTAGTCTTGAATTGGGAGAAGTGCCATTTTATGGTACAACAAGGTATTGTTCTCGGTCACATCATTTCGAGCAAAGGTATTGAGGTTGACAAAGCCAAGGTGGATCTCATTTCTAATCTTCCTCCACCCAAAACAGTCAGAGAAGTAAGATCTTTCCTTGGGCATGCTGGTTTTTATAGACGTTTCATTAAAGATTTTAGCAAAGTTTCTAGACCCTTATGCAATTTACTTGCTAAGGATGTACCTTTTATCTTTAATGATTCATGTCTTATGGCGTTTGAAAAATTAAAACAGTTGTTGACATCATCACCCATCATTCAGGCCCCAAACTGGAGCTTACCATTTGAGCTAATGTGTGATGCATCTGATTATGCAGTAGGAGCAGTATTAGGACAAAGAGTTGATCGAATTCCCCACGTTATTTACTATGCTAGTATGACATTAAATGATGCACAGTTGAACTATTCAACTACTGAAAAAGAAATGCTAGCAGTAGTGTTTGCATTGGAAAAATTTCGATCATATCTCATTGGTTGTAAAATAATTATATTCACGGATCATGCTGCTCTTAAATATCTTCTCACAAAGAAAGATGCAAAAGCCAGACTAATTCGTTGGGTGTTACTTTTGCAGGAGTTTGACTTGGAATTCAAAGATAAGAAAGGCACAGAGAATGTTGTGGCGGACCACCTCTCTCGTCTCCATTTTGACACAATTACAGAATCATTACCATTGAATGAGTCATTTCCAGATGAACAATTAATGAATGTGGAAGTATTACCTTGGTATGCTGATATAGTTAATTATCTTGTTACAGGTAAACTTCCAGAGCATTGGACCAAGCAAGACAAGGCTAAATTCTTTGCAGAAATAAAGAATTTCTTTTGGGATGACCCGTATTTGTTCAAGTATTGTGCAGACCAAATTGTTAGACGATGCGTCCCAGAAAGTGAAATTCAGAATATCCTTTCATTCTGCCATGAACAAGCTTGTGGAGGCCATTTCAGCGCTAAGAAAACAGCGACTAAAGTTTACAATGTGGTTTCTATTGGCCAACTATATTTCGAGATGCTTACACTTTCTGTTCTTCATGTGATAGGTGTCAACGAATGGGGAGCATTACACGAAGGAACATGATGCCATTAAATCCAATTTTAGTGGTTGAAATTTTTGACGTATGGGGTATCGACTTCATGGGACCCTTTCCCCCATCTTTTGGCCATCAATACATATTGGTTGCTGTTGACTACGTATCAAAATGGGTAGAAGCAATTCCATGTAGGACCAATGATCACAAGGTGGTGATAGCATTTTTGAAAAGCAACATTGTTTCACGCTTTGGATTCCCTCGAGCAATAATTAGTGATGGTGGTGCCCACTTTTGTAACAAAGCATTCAAAGCTCTTTTGACAAAGTATTCAATCACACACAAAGTGGCGACCCCGTATCATCCGCAAACCAGTGGCCAAGTTGAGATCTCCAATCGAGAAATAAAGCACATATTAGAAAAGACGGTGAGGCCAGACAGAAAAGATTGGTCATTAAGACTTGATGATGCATTATGGGCATATAGAACGGCTTTCAAGACCCCGATTGGGATGTCACCCTACAGGCTAGTGTATGGAAAAGCTTGCCACCTACCTGTGGAACTCGAGCATCGTGCATATTGGGCCATCAAGAAATTCAACTTTGACATGCAGCAAGCCAGCTCAGAAAGAAGATTACAACTGGCAGAACTTGAAGAAATTCGCAATGACGCATACGAAAATGCCAAGATTTACAAGCAACGAATGAAAGTCTTTCATGACAAGCACATTATGAGAAAATCGTTCACTCCAGGTCAGAAAGTGCTTTTATTCAATTCTCGCTTGCATCTATTCCCAGGTAAGTTACGCTCTCGTTGGTCTGGCCCATTTATTGTTCATACTGTTTTTCCACATGGGGCAATTGAAATTAAGGACCCAAAGAACGGTGTCACGTTTAAAGTTAATGGTCAAAGATTAAAGCCATATCTAGAATACCAACCACATGGAGAAGACACCGAAATAAATTTGAGTGACCCACCAAATTTGAATTGATTTTTTTTTCTTCTTTTCGTTGATTTGATTTTTTTCTTTCTTTATATTATTCTTCTGCTAATTGAAATTATTTTTGCATAAGTGTGTTTGTTTAACTATTAAGTTTTCTTTTATCGTTTTTAATCATGAGTATCTTACTTAGACCGTTCCTCCTGAACATTCTTAAACCACTTCAACGTGTCAAAACTCATCTCAAAAGGCAGATTCAATTTTGTAAAACACATCGCATTTGGGCTCTACAACCACCAGAGTTAGTAGCCTATGTTGAGGGTTTAGAAAGCCAACTCAGAGACATTGAGAGAAGTGTTTACGACATCCAGTTGGAGCTTGAGGTAAATTCAATAAGAGGACGATTTTAATTTTCTTGTGTGTTTTAATTTGTTTTTCTTTTTGTTTGCTTTAGTTTGCTACCCCGGTGAAGTGGCGGATAACGGTACTCCGTGACAATCAAGTCGGTTACTTCAGTTTCCCATAATAACTGATATTCTGAGGCGAAGGTATGGACAGAACCGAGATTCTAGCAAAGCTTCACAAGCGATTCCCTTCACTTCCTCAGAATGCCCTCCTTACGATCTATAAAGCCCGGTCCGAACGCATGCGATTACTCATGAGGAATAACATACCTGCAGACATCCGTTGGTTAATCGAGGCTAAAGTACGATTGGCAGGTGAGTTACCTCCAAAATTTATTGCATACATGCCTGGTTGTGGTAAAGGAAATTATGCAAGAAAACGACGAGCTCGAAGAATTTCTGTTGCTTGTCATAAGTGTGCCAGAATGAGTTGCGATAAAAACCCATGTTCTTTAGGAATGGTGTCTGATAATAGAGAAGATAAGATTCAATTCATTAGGGATGGCTTGAATAAGGAGTCATTGGATGATATCCTTCTGTCTCTTGAAACGCATCCCAGTGGATATGTGCAAGGAGCGATTCTCCAGTTATGGCCATTATTCCAGAAAGAGCATGCACGATATAGTCTCGGGAATCTGACTATAAACGACCCTGTTTGCCAGTTTATAAGAAAACTGGATGGGAAGCCTATCCTCGACCCATAGAGGGCGTTCAAGCCGTTTCTGGACGTAAAACCAGAGGAAGATGTGAGCCACAGTCGCAACTACGTGTAAATATCCTTTTACTTTACTGTTATTTTATTTCATTTCACTGTTGTTTTTATTTTTTGCATTATTGTCTTTAATAATTTTATTACTGTTTGCTTTTTCCTTTTTACTGTTTCCTTTTTGACTCGCGAGCCATGTGCTTCACGCGTTATTTGACACTGACGTATTACCTCATTCACAGCTGTGACCCACTATCACCAAGACTCTTAAATGTGATTTCTTTTGTCAAACACTCACACATTATTTTTGAGAAATATTCCAATGGCAGCTACGCCCAATAGACAATTCAAGAACATTTGTGTGCTTTCTGGATTTACCTATGGAAAACATAAAGAGTTCGTTGAGGCAGCCATAGATCTTGGTCGAAGCATAGCAGCGAGAAATTTACACTTAGTGTATGGAGGAGGTAACCGAGGGTTATCAAAAATGGTCTCAGAAACAGCTTTTATCAAAGGAAGTCAAGTGTTAGGCATCATCCCAAGAGTCCTAAAACCATTGGGCAGTTGGTCTGACTCATCAACTGGAGAAGAGTTAGTCGTCTCAGATATGCAAGAACGAATAACTGAAATGCTTAATCATGCTGATGCTTTTATTTTCCTTCCAGGACTTTTTGACTCGCGAGCCATGTGCTTCACGCGTTGTTTGACACTGACGTATTACCTCATACACAGCCGTGACCCACTATCACCAAGACTCTTAAATGTGATTTCTTTTGTCAAACACTCACACATTATTTTTGAGAAATATTCCAATGGCAGCTACGCCCAATAGACAATTCAAGAACATTTGTGTGCTTTCTGGATTTACCTATGGAAAACATAAAGAGTTCGTTGAGGCAGCCATAGATCTTGGTCGAAGCATAGCAGCGAGAAATTTACACTTAGTGTATGGAGGAGGTAACCGAGGGTTATCAAAAATGGTCTCAGAAACAGCTTTTATCAAAGGAAGTCAAGTGTTAGGCATCATCCCAAGAGTCCTAAAACCATTGGGCAGTTCGTCTGACTCATCAACTGGAGAAGAGTTAGTCGTCTCAGGTATGCAAGAACGAATAACTGAAATGCTTAATCATGCTGATGCTTTTATTTTCCTTCCAGGAGATCTTGCAACACTAGAGGCACTTATCACACTAGCATCATGGGCCCATCTGCACATCCACCAGAAACCCATCGGTTTGTTAAATGTCAATAACTTTTATGATGGTTTTATCGCATTTCTTAACCATGCAATAAAAAACTTTTTCGTTCCTCCCAATGCCAAAAAGCTTTTTATTTGTGCTCACACTGCTAATGAGCTACTTGATATGTTACAAGCTTATAAACCGGAGCCAGATCCCTGGGCCTTTGTGTTCGAGCGTCCAAATGATGACGGTAACAGTAGCCGCAGTAAGAAGTACAAATTAGATTTAACTCTCCGCCTGTAAATATTTTCTTCTGTGTTACACCACCCAGGTGATGTCTTCTAAACTCTACTTCTTTCCTTTAAAACATTGAGGACAATGTTTCGTTCTGGTTGGGGGGAGGGAATAGTCGACAATTGTGGAATCTTGGTTAAGTTTTTACTAATTTTTTGTTGTAGAAACTAACTGTTGCTAACTTTTTGTGTTGAAGATGGCTGAATATGGAGTGTAGTGACTCTAGAAACGCATCTTCATCGTTTAAAAAAAAAACTCTTAAAAAAAATTCAGACATTTTCTTTTTCTTTATTATGTGTTTATGTTTATTTTTCTTCTTTTTAATTTCTCCTCTATAAATATACACTTTCCAACTTTTGAGTCGAAGATGGCTGAATATAGAGTCTAGTTCCTCTAGAAACGCATCTTCTTACAAAAAAGAAAAAAAATATTTTCGTTTTCTATCATTTTACGTGTAACTTTTCTAATTAGTTTTTATGCATCATTTTCACATTTCTGCATGCATATTTTCCTTTCATGTTTAGAATAGGTTGGGGGGTAGAATGTTGTTAAAAAAAAATTGTGATTTGTTTTAACATTGGATGACATGATTAATTTCAAATTTTAGTATTTGTATTATCTTTGGTCTTAAGTGATGTTACGCTATGTTTGCTACTTTACATGTTGATGTCGGAGACAAATGTGAGTTGCTTGAAGGAATGAACATGTCATAATAAGTACCAAGTGAGTTTTTGAGCCTATTATTTTTTCTTGGAGAATAACCCTTTTGCCCACTCTTTATACAGCTTAGCAGTTTATTATTTTACATACGATCTCGAAATTGCTTTTGAGTTAACTCTTAAAAAAAATTGTAAAATAAAAAAAAAAGTGTGTTGCTACATTTGGAGGCCCATCTAACTAGTAGATATGGAAAATTATTTAGAGCCCTAAAAGACGATGGAAAGGCCATCTTTGATCCGTTTGAGCCTTTCTAGCCATCCCTTTTATCCAATATCCATAGTTAACCCTTTTGAGCCAATAATAAAAAAAAAAACTTTTTTCTTTGTCAACTTATCATCTTTACCCACTCCGATTTGGAGTATTACCCAATGTTTTATAAGTTTCATCACCTATTTATGTTTGAGAAAATGTAAATAATTATGTTG